>CM042840.1:132439233-132536784 GCA_023653725.1 Bungarus multicinctus | reverse complement strand
CCCCCCCCCTCTCTATATAGGCTCTATAAACCCTTTCACATGATTCCTTGAGGGAAGAGATAACCACAACCTTGTAAATATTCAGTTTTGTGGAGATAAGGACATTGTATCACTCTAGTACATAGCAGTCCCAGAGCTAGGCCAATCTTGCTGATTCTGGAGTTAATTTCTTTATCCAAAAACTCATAGCTTGTCATGCCCCTGTTGGAGACTGAATTTGAGGAGAAAGCCAAACAACTGACAGGGAGTGGGAGTGTTGCTCCGTTGGCTGTGGAGGAAACTGGGGAAGGGCAAAGTCCAGCTGGGCAGAGCAGGAAAGAGATAGAATAAGATCCAGGCCACCCTCTTTTCATCCTAGGCCATGCAGGGAGGAACTGAGAAGAGAGCAACATGGGTTGTGTGGCTTATGGGGGAGGAAAGGGCCCTGATTCCCTTCATTAGCAGCAGCTGAGAACACAGTTTAAAAAAGAGACAAGCTGCATGCGGCAGGCTTTTGGGAGCAAACATGATGTTATCTTGTATTGTCGTGACTTATCTGTGTTTCTGGTGTCTTCCCAACTGTGTGAGTTTTGTCATGTTTTCAAGTCTGAAATTCTTGCGCCTGCCCTGCCAAATTAATTACTTCAGTTTGGCTTGTTTGGACTTTAAGTTAGAGTTTATGTTTACCCTTTTTGGACTGAAATTTCTGCAGTCAAAGGCTGTTTCTGGGAAAGTTTTTCTCCAGTCAGAAGGTAACCTGGAAATTGAGGCCAAAGTTGGAGATAATAAAGGGTCATCTCATAACTCAAGATAATGCTTCCCAAATATTTGAAGCTTTTACCTTTGTCATAAAATAAATTAAAGTACATTTGTGGAGGTTTTATTTGAAAGGGAAATAATGATAATGTGATAGAATATAGAATATTCTTTATTAACCAATTATAATTGGACACACAATGAATTTGTCTCCAGTGCATAACCTCTCAGTGACCATAAACCCCAAAGCAATATAATTATAAGATACCAATAGGAGAAAATATTAGCAAAGAGGAGAAGGATAATCGCAATACAGCCCTTACTTATTTTATTCAGCATATGACAAATACATGGATTTATAGAGGTTCAAATGTTAATAGCCGTTTAAGAACAGGGTGGTCTATGTTGAAAAAAATCAGACATTGGGCCAGTGTAAGCTTTATTTACAGTTTTCAGTTTTTATTTACAGTTTTCCTTTCACACTTATATATTTTGTGGTCAGTGTATTGACTGGGTCAAACTCCTTTTTAAACAATGTTAACAATAATAATACAATTAAGTATACATAATCCTAATCTTCCAATTTCAACAATACGTCCTATCTTTTTCATCATTTTTCCATTAATTCATATAAGTATAGATAACATTTCTTTCACCATGTATTTGTGATCCCTAATATTAACTATTTTAAAGTTTACTCATTATTCCACCATAATTTCAATATCCCAAATATCTAGAACTACTAATAAAACCAAATATTGACAAAATTTAATCAATCCCGGGATTATATCTCAAAATCCCCACACTTTCTAATCTTTAAAAGTTTTAAGTTTGAAAATATTTTAATACACTACTAATATTAATAATACAATTAAATTACCTGATTCAAAACTTCCATCTTCTACCCTTAGCTTATTTTTGAATATAATAAATTATATTATCTATTTATATATATGCTACTAGATCCCGTATTTATATTTCCTACTTTTTCATTTTATTAATATGTTTTATCACTATCCATTGTCTCAAACTTTTTTGGAGTTCCATTATTTATTGACTTTTTAATCATCTTTTTATTTCTCTCTTTTGGAATATTATAACTTTTTAAAAATATTTTTATCCTCACTGGTTATTCCCTTCAGGTTGTCCTTTGTCTCTTTCTGCTGCATCTTCTTAAAAAAAAACCTAGTATTGGAACACCCACCACTTAAGAAGGTAAGTCATTACCCTGATTAATTGTTCTAACTGGTAGGAAATTTCTTCTTAGCTCTAGGTTTCTTCTCTTCTTCATTAGTTTGCATCCATTACTTCTAATCCTGCCTTCGGGTGTTTTTAGAAATAGATTGATCCTGTCTTCTTTATGGCAGCTCCTTAGACATTGGAAGATTGCTACTATGTCACTCCTAGTCTTTTTTTCATTAAACCAGAAATAGACTATTCCAACAATCATTCTTGTTTTAGCCTTCAGTGCACTAACCATCTTTGTGGCTGTTTTCTGTATTATTTCTAGAATCTGGACTGTTTTTTTATATCATGCCAACCAAAATCCTATCTTCTTCTTGATTAGCTATTGAATACTATACTAATTAAGATTCAGAATCATTACCTAGCATTTCAAGTAAAAGATTAAGGAAAATTTTCTAGGTTCTGAAGTGAACTTCAGAGAACAATTGTTTCAAATGTCCTATGGCGATGGAGGAAGAAGGTAGAACCTCAAATTGGGGGTGGGGGGGACTATATGCTGAAAGAAACCAATTAGATTACATTCAAAGGATATGATGTTAAAATCAGTTTCATTTTTTCATTAGTTGCTCCTTCTTATTCAGATTAGGTCTCAGAATAATGACATAACATTTAGGGGAAAATATGCAACCCAGTAATCCGGCTGCTGAAGCCAAAATGGAGAAGATCTCCACTGCCACCATGTATTTCCCCTTGGTACTCAAATAGGTGGGAACAAATGACACCCAGACACTGCAAAAGACCAACATGCTGAAGGTGATAAATTTGGCTTCATTAAAGCTGTCAGGCAAATTCCTAGCTAGGAAGGCCACTGTGAAACTGACAGCCATCAAGAACCCCAGAAAGCCAAGCACAGTATAAAACATAATAGTTGAACCTTCATTACATTGTAGAACAATTTCTTCACCCATGGAGTGCATGTCAGAATCTGGAAAGGGAGGAGAAATTGTGAGCCACACCAGACAAATGCAGAATTGTGTAAAGGAGCAAGATAGGACAATAGGAATAGCCAGCCTTTTCCCCACCCATTTTCTCATTTTGGATCCAGGCTTGGTGGCCATGAAAGCAAGGATCACTATGATTGTTTTCCCCAATATACAAGACAGGGCTACAGAGAAGATTATTCCAAAAGCAGTTTGTCGCAAGAGACATTTCACTTGGGTAGGTTGACCAATGAAGAGCAAAGTGCAAAGAAAAGAGAGCAGGAGAGCAACAAGAAGGCTATAAGTGAGGTTCCTATTATTGGCTTTCACAATAGGTGTGTCCTGATGTTTCATGAATATCCCAAGCACCACAGCTGAGGTGACAGCAAAGGAGACTGCAATCACTGCCAAAGAAATCCCCAAAGGTTCTTGATAAGTTAAATAAATTATACTTTTTGGAAGGCAACTATCCCTATCCTTGTTTGGATATTGATCCTCTGGACAAGGGAAACAGTCATCCAAGTCTGAAAAAGAAACCATTCATAGAAACATTATCTCATCATTTCATTTTCAGTATGCTCCAATTTTACAGAATTATGTAGTCTTAATGAGATCCCAATATGATTACTGAAATGACCTTTATATGGTGCTTCCCTTGAGGACCATTTCAAAAGCATAACTGGTTTGCAATGCAGTAGATATGCACTTAACTAAACATGTCTCAAAATTCAGACATGTGGAAACTGACTTGCAGAGTCCTGGGGTCATGTGATCTCCTTGTGAGACTTTGTGACATGCCAAGTCAATCTAGATTCACTTAATAACTGGTTACTAATTTAACAACTGAACTGGTTCACTTAACAGCTGTGACAAGAAAGGTTTTAAAATAGGGCAAAACTCTCTTCACAAATGTCTCATTTAGCAACAAATATTTTGAGATCAATTGTAGTCAAGACTCGAGGGCTACCTGTATTCCTTTGCTTACCCAATTGGTCAGCTATCTTCCCTTCTGGACATAGTTTACAGTCATAGCAACAGGATAATTTTCCTTCCACTTTTATCTTGCTATGCCCAAGAGGACATTCCTTGTTACAGATGGAAAGAGGTAATGCCTGTTCATAAATAAAATCAGAATTCACACAGAATTTATTTTTGGGGATTGTTCTTTTCATCAATTGTACAGACAAACTCTTCATCCAAACATCCCACAATCCAACATCCATGATGCATTTTCCAGTTTTCTTCCTGATGTAAACTCCCTACTGAATCTTTAACTGCTTCCTATTTCATACCTATTACATTAATCAATTGATCATTCCCAATAATTGTATTCTAAAGATCAGTTTGTGGCAGTGTATATTAAGCTGATAAGGGAAAACATTTAACTCGAGATCCCTCTGAATATGCCCTCCTTGAGGTCCCAATTTGTTGTTCGTGTCAAGTCAAATCAAATCAAATATCTATATTATGGTCTTTGAACAGCCTTTTAAAAAAAGGAGAACTGTAAAATGGATAGTTTAACATAGCAAATTATTATGCCATGAAAATGGATAAATGAGACATACCTGGTTAAAAATGACAGGCCAAACAGCTTCCTTGGCAGAAATGATGAGTAGCTTGTCTGGGGGAGCCAGTGGGTCAATCTTTCCAATTTGAATTTTCAGAAAGGACTTGTTTGGAAATGTGACCCAGCTGAAAATATCAAATCCAGTTTCTAATTCCCCACTGGGGCCAAAAGATACCTGTTCTCTAGCACTATTATTAAAGGAGACATCTTGCAAAAAATGGTGGAGCTAATGGAAGAAGAAAAAAACAGGGAAAAACAGGAAAGTTATCAGGACTCTTTGAAGAGGGTGTGAAAATTTCAATTTCTTTCTTTCAATTTGGCCTAGGCTTAATAATAGGTAAGCATCATTTTGAATCATTCCACAAAATTTCAACCTAGAAAACATATATTTATTTATCAAATGCATTTTCTATTTTCAGATGAAAAATTGTTAAATAAGAATTCGAACAGAAAATCAAGAAAGGAATAGATCTGAGAAATCACTTTGTCTTGATTGAGCATTTCAGAAATTGTGAATTCAGCTTTTTGCCATAAAGTATAAAAGTAAAGGTTCCCCTCACATATACATGATAGTTGTTTCCAGCTCTAGGGGGCAGTGCTCATCTCCGTTACAAAGCAGAAGAACCAGCATTGTCTGAAGATGACTTCATGGTCATGTGGCTGGCACGAATAAACACAAAAGGCATACGGAATGCTGTTACCTTCCTAACAAAGTGGCCCCTATTTTTCTACTTGCATTTTTACATGCTCTCAAACTGCTAGGCAGAAGCTGGGACAAGTAACCAGAGCTCAATCTGTTATGCGGTGCTAGAGATTCGTACCGCCGAACTGCTGACCTGTTTGTGCCTTACTCTAATCAACAAGCTCAGTATCTTAACCACGGAGCTACCATGGTCCCCACCATAAACCATAAACAAATTAAACTTGAAATTTTCTTCATACAATTCATTGAAAACTTTGCTATTCACTTGAATTAATACTTTTCCAATTTTCACATGATTTCTTGTCATTTTTTATTATTATAATTCCTTTTGAATCTTATTGTCTATGGAAATTCTCAGTCATCCAGGCAATTGTATCCTAAAGGTGTTTTTTTAAGGCAATTGGACTTTCTTTGTTTTTCCTTGGAGATGTTTTTCTTCTCCCTCATCCAAGAAGCTTCTTCAGTTCTGAATAGAAGCAAAACACTTTCAAGGAAAAAAAGAAAGAAAGTTCAGTTGCTTTCTGAAAAAGCACCTTTGGGACCTTGAAAACTTAGTAAATCAAAAATTCAACAAGGGAGGAATAATAATGCAATTCAGTAGCAAAGACGTTTTCAAGTTTCTACATTAAAAATTATTAAATATAATGGGTTAAATAAGACCCTGCACATACCATTTTAGACTTAAAATAAAATTGGTATATAACATATTTCCAAATATTATTTTTTATTTTCTTTCATATGAAAATATCAAGTAGTTCTATATAGCTTTCAAGAATTATAATTGTTAAAACGAAAAACAACAAAATTTCCTATTCTTATAATTGTTGTTCCCAAATTTTTAAATAAGTCAGCATTACTTGCCAGGGTGATTGGAGGAAGAACTTCCATCTCCTCTCATCCATTTTTCGTCCTCCTTTGAGTTTGGAAGACCAAATGGCTTCCAGAGCATATGCCACAGCATAGACTGCATTGTAGATGCTGTAACTATGTGCATTCATGGTGGTCTCAAAGACAGAATTAGGAAGAGTCTCCAGCTTCTCTTCTCCAGTGCAGATCCTTTCGGCATTCTCATCTGTAATATCACTGGAGAATGAACATTCAAATGCATCTTTCCAGAAATCCCTAATGAACCCATCATCTTTTTCTAGGTTTGGGTTTTTCTTCTGCAAAAATTGTTTGAATCCACTCAACTGCTTTGAGTGAATTGCAAAGGAAAGAGCACCATGTAGAAAATCAATGTGTAATTGTCTTTGCATCAGAATGGATGTGAATTCCATCTGTGCTGTCATGATCCAAACTTTGGCTTGTCTCTCCTTTGAAATATTGTCATTATTGAAAATATTGATCATTACTCTCAACACTAACATGCCTGTAATTTCAATACTCAAGATGACTGCAATGACCGTACTCTCCATAATCACTTTGTATAAACTTTCTCCATTTTCCATCATTTCAGCAGCTTTGTTACCATACATCATTTGTGGAAAACATTCTATAAAGTCAAAGCAGATTCCTCTCTCTGAAAACATGGAAAGTCTCTTTTGAATGAAGCTGTCCCTATCTTCCTCATAGAGAGAAATTAACCCAACCCAGATCCATCCAAAATGCAACAATAAGTGCAGTATTGCTTTAAATTGATGGATTTCATCTGGGAACATCCATTTAACAAACATTGCTGTTTCAGTATTGACCAAAGGAGCTGATCCATATGAGATCTAAATGGAGAAAGTCAGAAGAATATAGGAATTAATGGTCTCTTCCAAAATAAATAAATAAATAAATAAAAATAAATAAATAATAAGCTAACCATGTGTGTTTAGTTAACAAAATGTCCGGGCTTTAATGGGTTACCAAAATAGGATGTTTAAAATTAATTTTACATGACATCTACAATTTAGCTCAAGAAGCAAAAAGGGACAGTCCTTTCAAGGAAGTCTTCATGTCTTATATCTTAATCACGTTCTTGCCTCAAATATTTTATTTCCATTTCCCAACTTTTGAATGTAATGAATAGCTGATGAACTTCTTATATTGATTCACTTTTGTATCTCACCTGGGGAAATTTATAGTTGCACAGAGTGATTGCCATGTTGTGACAAGTATTACTACGGGCTCCTCCAATGACAACTACTGTGTTGGTTTGATCATTGCATTTGTAGTTGGGTATAAAATTATCCTTTGTAGATAGGAATTCCATTGCTAAATGATAAGTTGTACTTTCCACAGGATAGTCGGTAGCAATATGGAAACCAAGGCTAACGTTAGGTAAAATCTCAGAATGTTCATTGATCTCCTTTACAGCAAATGCCAGAGCCAAAGTATGCTGGTAGTTATGAGTGACGAACCTTCAGTGACAGTTAGAAACTATGTCAATATATTTTGGTTTTAGAATTGGGCAGCTGTTTTAAGTTATACATATGTTTATTTCTACATGTAAATTATACATATGTAAAGATATCAATTAGTGCTTATTGTTTGTTCTGGACCTGCAATTTGATCATTAACAAATAGACATACAATGAATTAACTAGGAAATAGTTGTGGTTACTTAACATTGAACTAAGGTAGCATTCAGTGAGACCCCATTTGAAATAATTTATTCACTTCTGGAGATCTCACTTAAGAAAAGATGTTCATAAGATTGAGCAATTACACACTTGGGAAAAAATGCTGGTTCAAGGTTTGAGGGACAAAACATAAGAGAAAATATTAACGGAGTTGAATACAGCCTAGAGGGCAGAAGAATAGGCTTACTGAAACCCTTAAATATATTAAAGAGTGTGAATAAGATTACTAGAAGCAGTATTCTCAATATTAATTAAAACTTAAGAACATGGGGGCGTAATTTCACAGTGACAGGAGGGAAGTTCAAAACTAATTTTATTATTTCACAAAAAGACTGGTGGAACCATAACTAATTTCCAGAGAAGGTAGTGCATCAGTCATCTGTAACTGAATTTAAACTTGCTGGGAATAAATATACAACATCAATTTCCTTTCTCTCCATCTGATTTCAATGTTATCTCTATCTGTATTTTCTGAGAGAATTAAGCCAGTTCTCTTTTCACACTCTAGATGTATAATAGCCTAAAATATTCTATATTCTAGAGTGTTTCTCTTTTATATTTGGATGAAATGAAAGGCAAAAAAGTTCATGATTAACCAGAGAGTTTCTGTGATATTTAGATTAGTCAAACTTTTTTTACTTTAACAAGGAACTTAGTTAAAAGAAGGAGATTTGTTGAGGAGAATGGAATTTATATGAAAAAAAAATATATTCTTCTAATAATAATATTCATCTCAATTTCAACATCATTATAAGGATAGGTCTAGAATTTAAAAAGTACTAAATATGGCCACTGGAAGAAGTCATAACAATTTACTAGCAATCAATATCTTTAACCATAAAAATTGTAGAAAACACAGCTTTTACATTGCAATGTGGGAGAAGAGGAGGTTATGGTATGAGGAGGAGGAGAAGAAATAGGATACTTACAGATACTGATCAAGGACTTCAGAAGAAGGAAGGCTTTGAAAAGTGATCTCATTTGTTAGAAAGAAAACCTGATAAATAATAGCAGCAATGATTAAATCTCCAGACTGATAATATTTATGAACAATTGGAAGAGGACTACTAAGTTTGCAGGTGCAGGGAGGAGAAATGCTCATCACAGTTGAGGAAAAAAGTAAAAGCAATGTTCTGAATACAGCAAACTCATTGTAATATGTAGACATTGTAGACATCAAACAGTAGCTCCTTTGTTACCATTCAACTGAGGACTACTTATTAACTATCTAAAGTTAAGATAATGAATATTATCTAAAGTTAACTGAATAAAAGATCTGGAAAGGACTTTGGAGGTTTTCTAATGAAGTATCACAGATGAAACACATGCATGTCTGTATTTCTAAGCAGATATTAATAGAATGCAAGATCTTAATCCAAGATCATAGTTTTTACAGTGTTTGCTGGAGTTCCCTTAAGATTTGAAAAGAAGAGACAATAACTATCCTTAATCATTACCATTATTTGCACTAGTGCTTTGGAAAATATCAGAAAGAAACATGTTTATCATATCTCCATAGACACTGTAAAACTGCTATGAACCTTTGGAAAAATGGGGGAATGAGAGTTCATCTGCACAGAAGCAAACAAACCACAGCTTTTGGGAAAAAAAGAATGGAAATAGATCTGTTAAGGTCATTTTTCTCAATAATTTTGCCTAATACTTAGCACCTTGCTGAATACAACACTTTGGTTTTAAAAAAAACAATTTTAAATTGTTCTGGTTTTAAAACTTCATTTTATTGTTTATTTTTTATTTATTTGGCAATTTTGCAATTGCTTACAAGATGATAGGTATAAGTAAAAACATAGTTATGAATACATGGATACATATAAGAAAAATAAAAAAAATAAAAGAAACAATAGGATAGGGCAATAGGCACGTTGGTGCGCTTATGCATGCCCCCTACAGACCTCTTAGGAAAGGGGTGAGGTCAATAGTAAATAGTTTAAGGTTAAAGTTTTTGGGGCTTGGGGAAGAAACCACAGACTCAGGTAGAGTACTCTAGATATTGACCACTCTATTGCTGAAGATGTATTTCCTGCAATAAAGTTTGATGCGATTAACCTTGAGTTTGTATCTATTGTTTGCTCATGTGTTGTTATGGTTGAGGCTGAAGTATTCATTGACAAGTAGGACATTGCAATGTATGATTTTATATATTATACTTAGATCGAATCGAAGGTGGCGTAGTTCTAGGTTTTCTAGGTCTAGAATTTCAAGTCTGGTGGCATAAGGTATTCTGTAACGAATAGAGGAGTATAAAGAACTCTTCTTTTAAAATATTTCTGGACTTTCTCAACTGTGTTAATATCAGATACATAATATGGGTTCCAGACTGAGGAGTTGTATTCAAGTATTGGTCTAGCAAACGTTTTGTATGCTCGAGTTATTAGTGTAGTATTACCAGAGAAAAAGCTATATAAGATTAGGTTAATAACGTTTAATGCCATTTTGACTATGTAGTTACAGTGGGCTCTAGCACTTAGATCATTAGAGATGAGTACTCCAAGATCTTTGACAGTTTATATCATCAACAGGGTCTTGACTAGTCAACCTGTATTTTATTTTCTGACTTTTTTTTGCCAATATGTAAGACAGAGCATTTATTTGTTGCAATATGTAAGACAGAGCATTTATTTGTTGAGATTTGAAGTTGCCATTTGTTTGACCATTCTGATACATAGTCAAGGTCTTTTTGAAGGGTAGCAGTATTGTCTATGGTGTTGAATAGCTTTACATCATCACTGAAGAGAATACGGTTGCTCTTGATATGATCACAGAAGTCACTTATGTAGAGTATGAAAAGAGTTCGTCCTAGAACACTGCCTTGGGGGACACCACTGTTGACAGATACAGAATTTGATAGGACGCTCCCAATTTTGACCATTTGTTGTCTGTTTGACAGGAATGCTTGTATCCAGTTATGCAGGTGTCCAGAGATATCGTAAGATTTTAATTTTAGAAATAGTTTGTCATGTACCACTGAATCAAAGGCTTTACAGAAGTCTATGTAGATTGCGTCTACTGCTTTGCCCTGATCAAGTTGTGTAGTTGTCCATCACCCAGAAGTACCTCTTTGAAGGAGATGAGAAGTAAAGAAGTATGAAATAAACAAAGGACAGTAAAGAATAAATAAATAAATAAATAAATAAATAAATAAGGGATCTACCTTGAAATATAACCAGGGTGGGATTCAAATTTCTGGTTCTGTGGGTGTGGCCTAATTTGTGAGTGTTCCTTGGTGGTCATGTGACTGGGTTAGCATGGCTTGCTGACTGGGTGTGGCTTGGTGGGCATATGACTGGCTGGGTGTGGCTTGCATGCAAATATTATAAATACTTATGTAAATATTGATTTTTTATTTTAAAAAGATCAACTTTTAAACAATAGTTTCAATTGCTGGGAATTTTAGGAAGCTGCATATTCATATGTATGCCACTTATTCATTGGACAGGCAATTTCACTTCACTTTTTTCTTAATTATTGCAAAAAACATATTCCAGGGGTCTTTATTCTGTAAAGCTATGTAATGCAAACTTTATCTTTTGTGTGTGCCTTCAAGTCATTCCTGACATCTTCCTGAAACATCCCTGCAGTTTTCTTGGCAAGTTTTTAGAAAGGGTTTGCCACTGCTTTCTTCCTAGGACTAGTGAAACAGTAAGTGGCCCAAGGTCACCCAGCTGGCTTTGGGCCTAAGGTGGGACTAGGTACTAGGGTAAGGTGGGACTACAATTCAGCCTCCTTGTTTCAAGCCTGATGCCTTAACCATTACATCAAAATGGCTCCTAAAGAATGTATCAGGAGCTTAAACACACAGATAATTTCTTAAAGTGAAACAACCTGGGGCATATGTTTGTAAAATCTACTTTACATTTGGTTCCACAATCTGAAAGCCTCTCAACATCCATGGCAATGGTGAGGGGGGGGGGGGAAGGAACAATAGAAACAAAGAAACAAAATTTATATGACTCTCCTATAGATATAATATTACTTTAATGATGAACAGAAATAGTGTGTAATTTCTCAATTTATAAAACAAAGTTTAATCCCAAATTCTATATTTTTGTGCCTGTCAGACAAGTCACACAGATGAACAGGTATCTAAGCACCAGTTATAAAAAAAATGACCAGGCAATATATGAGAGAGAAAGCATAGACCTTAAATCAATGAACATAACACAAAGAGAAATAAGAGCGATCAGGAGACAAAGAACCAGATATAATTAGAACTATGAAAAAGAGGTGAAACTCTTATCCATTAACATAAATGGCTTAAACTCAAAGACAAAAAGACAAAGGATTCTGGCAAAGGTATTATAATGCAGATATTGTTTGTTTACAGGAATTACACATTTTAAAAATAGATGAAAAATATCTAGATTGCCCCAAATTAGAGACAGTGTTTACGGCTTCTGCAGATAATGAAAAAAAGAAAGAAATAGCAATTACATTAAAGAAGAGATAAAGGCAAATTTAATATTTGCAGATCCCAAAGGAAGAGTTCTGGCAGTAAAATACAGATAAACTTCAAAAAAAAAAATCCTATTGGTAGTAATTTACGCCCCTAATGCCAATCAAAAATAATTTTATAAAGCTCTATATGCTAAAATCATTGAACTGGAAAGGAAGAATATTTGTAGCATAGGGGATTTTAACGCTACAGCAGATTATCAAAAAGACTATAATGGGGGGAATAAGAAGGGAAGGAAAAAGAAAAGAGAACTACCTAAATATGTGTAAAAATGATTAAAGAATTAAATTTAATAGACATATGGAGAAAACTAAATCCAGATAAGAGACAATTTACCTTCTATTCAAATCCCCAGCAGTCATGGTCACGTACTGACACGGCATGGGATAAATGGAAATTTAGCAGAGGAAGTGACAGAAGTAGAAATTATACCGAACTCTTGGGCAGATCATAACCCTCTTAGAATCAATTGGAAAGGTAGTAAAAAACCAAGGGGAAGATGGACTTTAGATTCTCAATTATTAATGGATGAGGAATTTATAAAGAAACTTAAGAAAGAACTAACTCTTTATTTTAAAGAAAATAATAACCAATATACAACTTTCAAAACTTATGGGACGCTATGAAAGCCGTCACAAGGAGAGTTATAGTATCCTATGCTGCACAAAAAAACAAAGAAAAACATGCCCTACAAAACAATTTATACCAAACAATTAAGAAACTAGAATCCAAACTACAGAACGCCCCACAAAATGTTCAATTACAAGAACAATTGATTCTCTATAAACATAAACTTAACTTAGTTGAACAGGAAGAATTGATTAGAATCTTGAAAGCAACCTGTAGGAATCAAGACTCAGGACCACATGGAGATGAGACAGGCTGCTTTCTTTATTGTCAGGTTGAGAATAAGAAGAGCTGTCTGCTCTCTTGCCAGAGTTCGTTCTATCTCTCTATCTTCATGGTAGCATACCAGTGGTTAATTTATACACTATACATCTATTTAGACAACCTTTGTTACTGTCTGCTTAAGCAGTTTATACATTCATTTCCAGTTAGGATTAACTTTTAATTAAGATTAACATAAACTTCAGTTCCTGCCTTTGTTCCGTCCTATCTAGGTGTTAAGGTCTTGTTTCCTCCAGGTAAACATGCAAATGTTTCCCCCAAGTAAACATGCAAACGTTGCACTTTGCACGGAATGTTCTTTGTCTGAGCTTTGCCATCCAAGACAAGAATATCCTGAAAGCACAATGTCTACATATCCCCATTTTTTACTTTATTGTGAGGAAGTAAAGATTTTTGAATATAGCCTAATTGAATTGGATTGAGAGAAGGCGGAACAAAGCCAAGAATGAAGGAATACATTGAATAAAACAACAAGATATTATTAATATCACTATAAGAATTATTCCATAAAAGAACAGTTGTTTTAACCAAACCCAATCTGGTAGCCAATTAGTCAACCATTCAAAAGGAGAGGGAATAGCATGAATATTATTCTGAAAATAGGATTGTAAGTTAGCAAGCTCATCTTCAATAGTTTTTTTTCTTTTCTTTTTTTTTAGAGAGTGAAAATGAACAGCACATATTGATCCAACATTAGATTGATTAGTTACATTAAAAATAGGAAAATCATCAGGGTACATTTCAGGAATTACATTAGGTCCATACAATGAAGAATTAAAGGTACGCCATAGCCAATAATAATTAGAGCAATAACTATAATTCCCAATTTTATTTAAAATTCGTTGTGCTCTGGGATAGTCATCCCAATTAGCCAACCAAGTATGTTGGGCATGACAACAAAAACATAATCCTTTAGTGAAGTGAGTAAGTTTCAAATAACGCCAACGAATATTGTTTAATTGAGTAGGAGGTTGTGAAAATAACCAAGACTGTTGAAGATTCTGTAACTGTGAGACAACAAAAGAAGAAGAGGCAATAAGGTTAGGAATAAAAGCTATTTGGCCAAAAGTCATGGGAGGTTCATAATACAAGGTTACATTAGTACCATGGGTCATAAACATATACTGAGCATGACGAACCCACATATTAGGATTAAGAGGCATAGTATCAATAACATCGTGTGCCCCTACTCTACTGACACTTAACAGTAAAAAGCACATAATAATCATTACAGAATTAGCAGTTATAATAGACAATACAGCAGCAACCAAATTTTCAGGAGTTTGTGGCAATGCCGCCTTTTGCAATTGTTGCTGTGCTTGATAGGTGGTAGCTTTCACTTGGCCCCAAGTAATTGGCAGAGGGCGTTCAGCTTTGGGCTTCGGAAGACGGACTTCTGTTTCCAGGTGCAGGTTGAAGTTTGGAATTGGATTGTGTAGGCCCTGGCGCCACGCCATAATAAGGTCGTATGCAACGAGCAGGGATCCAAATAGCTTGGCGAGTCTTTGGAGCTTCTACAGCAGCGTAACCCCGGCCCCAAGTAATTAACCGGGCTGGACCTTTCCACTCAGGGTCTGGTGCTTGACAATATTTAACCAAAGGTTTGTCTAAAGGTTCTGTTGTGCGGAAATGCAAAATAACAGGTGGTTCTGAAAAGGAATCTGAGACAATTAAGTAATTCCAAGTGAACAATATAATGGAAATTATATTCTGTATTTTTCGGAGATGATAGGGCCCAGATTCAGTTTTTAACTGCTTTTGAAGTAATGCTTTAAAGGTATGGTGGGCCCGTTCAACAATAGCCTGTCCTTGAGAATTATAAGGGATACCATGTACCAATGTTATGTTCCATTGTTGACAGAACTGATTAAAGTCCTTACTAATATAAGCTGGACCATTATCAGTTTTCAATTGTAAAGGGTGACCCATAACAGCAAAGGAAGAAAGACAATGAGCAATAACATCTTGTGCACGCTCATGTCGAGAAACAGTTACCCATAAATAATGAGAGTAAGTGTCTATGGAAACATGTAAATTACTATAGGGCTTGAAGGCTACAAATTGTGTGACATCCATTTGCCATATCTGATTAGCATGAGTGCCACGGGGATTAACCCCAACTGGAAATGGGACGGCCACTTGTTGACAGGCAGGACAGGTTCGTACAATATCACGTGCCTGTGACAGAGGAATATGAAATTGCTTAACCAGTGATTTTGCAGTTTGATGAAAATAGGAATGACTTGCAACAGGGTCAGAAAACAAAGAAGTAACTGCTTTTAAAGATTCATCTGCTTTCCGATTTCCTTCTGTAAGGGCATTAGTAAAAGGAGTATGACTTCTTATATGTTCAACATATAAAGGATAGGAACGAGTTTCCAAGACATTTTTTAAAGATAAAAACAGGACCAACAAATTTACATCCAAATTTAAGGCACAATACGAGTACGGTAAGGACTGCATGGCCAGATACACGTACTGAGTATCAACTATAAGGTTAATAGGTTGATCAGAAAATAAGTGTAATGCCAGAATTACAGCTGCCAATTCAGCACGTTGAGCTGAAGTTTGTACAGAGGTGTATTTGGAATGCCAGAGCTGCTGCTCCTGCCATACAACAACTCCTCTAGTTGGGGACCCATCAGTAAAAACTGTGATAGCAGAAGACAAAGGAGTTCGAGCAAAAATGGAAGAGAAGGCAGGATTTAAAGTAGAGGTGATTACTATCCGGGGGTCTTTAGGTAACGAATAAAGAAGTTTCCCCACATATTGGGAAAAGGCTATTTGATAAGAGTCAGAAACAGTCATTAGATGTTCATGTTCAGCTTTTGTACGAGTAAAGGCTACTTAGATCACATCCAGTAAGAACTAAAGCTCGTTTTCTTGCTTTAATTATTAAGTCTTCTAAAGCAGACTGATAAGGGTAGATATTACGAGGTGGAGTAGCAGATAAATTAAGCCATTCATGTATGTGGACCTGCTTATCAGAAACTGGTGTATATAGACAGCCAGTGGGAATCCTGTAAGAATCTCCATTTCCCATTTTTCTTTTTTATTACAAAAACAGGAGTATTCCATGGACTGGTAGAAAATTCAATATGTCCTGCTAAAAGTTGTTCATGAACTAAATGCTGTAAAGCTGAAAATTTATCAGCAGGAAGAGGCCATTGTTCCACCCATACAGGAGTAGAACAGAGCCACTTAAGTGGGAGAGCCATCATCCAAAATTAAATGAGCATTTAAAAAGACAAGAACATCACGACCCCATATATTAGTATGAATATCCAAAATATATGGTTTTAAAGAAAAGAACTTACCAGCAGTAGTGGAAATGTCAATATCCTGAACACTTTGCCAAGCTGAAGTAGAGCCACCCACGCCCCACAAGAAAGAAACAGCTTTCTTAGGCCATTGAACAGGCCACTGTAAAGAGGAGATGACAGTAACATCGGCCCCTGTATCCAATAGCCCTTGAAAAGGTTGCTTATTAAGATAAAGTGTTAGCAAAGGTCGATGTAATGTCAATCGCTGCAGTAAACCCACGAAGGAGAGGTGGAGCCAAAGCCTGCATTTCCACGTATTCCAGACCCAGGAGAAGGAACTTCATAAGGAAGAAGAAGCAATTGAGCATTAGAAGAATAAGAAGGGATACGCTGTGGGAGGTTAACCCAAATTTGTATCATAAGGGTGCCAGTATAGTCAGAATCAATAACACCAGGCACCACAAAGCGTCCTAGCTTATGAGCAGAGGAACGAGGTAATATTAAACCAACAAGACCTGAAGGAAGAGGACCTTTGTATTGAGAAGGAACCAATTTAACTTCCATTGGAAATTTAAATTCAACTTCAAATTGTGTAATCAAATCGATCCCAGCACTACCGGCTGTGGCAGGGGTGGCGTGGGAGAGAGTGACTGTGGTGGAGTCAGGTTTATGGGGTAGGCACGCTTTGGATTCTGGGTGGGTGCCACACCCATGGGCAAGTTTCCCGAATGGAATCTACATTGATTAGCCCAATGAAAACCCTTTTTACAAATTGGGCATTTTTTAGATGGTTGGTTTTAGCAATATTAGGAACAGAACGGCATTCTTTTTGAAAATGCCCTGGTTTACCACATTTAAAACAATTTCCTGAGGGCTTTTGACCCTTTTGAATTGCTGCAGCTAATAAATGCATTTTATAGGTTTGTGACCCAATATCCTGACAGACACGTAGCATATCTGCCAGGGTATAATGATCTGTTGCCTTTAATGGTTGTAAAGCTCTTTTACAATCAGAATTAGCATTTTCAATAGCTAATTGACGTAGAAGTTCCCCAGCAGCTTCTTGATGATCAAATTGTTGCCGAATGGCCTTTGATAACCGTTCCACAAAATCAGCATAAGGCTCATTAACTCCCTGTCTGATGTTAGAAAAAATTGCTCTAGGTTCCCCAGTCTGAGGAACTTTCAGAAATGCTCGATACGCACATTCTGACACAACAGTTAAAGTTGCAAGAGGGAGGATTATTTGTGCAGGGATAGCTGTAAATTGTCCAGAGCCAAACAATTGTTCTACAGTGTAAGCTCCTCCTCCCCCCATTGCAGCTGCTTGAGCATGTCTCATATGCTCACTTTCCCAAACTACATATTGCATTGAAGTTAAAATCATACGAAAAATTTGTTTCCAATCTTCAGGAACCATGGTATATCCATTTTTAATACCTTCCATAAGTCCTCTAGTAAAATTACTACTAATACCATAGTCTGTAACAGCTTTTTTCAATTCCCTTAATATCTGATAAGGTAAACCTTCCCATTCTGCTATCTGCTGACCCAGCTGTTGGCCTTGACCTGGATGATACTGCACAGGACAGACAGACAATAATTCAGCTAACTCTGCCCCTGGCATGGAGACATCCCTTTTACATGTCTCCACCATTTTTTGAAAAGATGTTTGAATAACTGGATCAGGAGGTTTTTGTCCTGTGTCTAAGGGAGCAGAGGGAGAGATAGTCAGATATTCTGATGAAGAAGGAGGACAAACAATAGGAGCTGTATTTTGTGAAGGGGGGGGGTGCTAAAAGAGAAACCTCATTAGTGCCAAATATCTCAACTGCATGCCGACATAAATGCCAAGCATGTAAAATCTCCACGCTAGCCCTTGGCTCTGTATGTAAAGTAATTCCAATTTTTTCCCAATCTACTAACCTAAGAGACCCTTTTTCTGGATACCATAAACATTGAGCTGCAATCTCCTGGACCAGCCTTGTGAGACTGCGCTGAGAAAAATCTATATGATTTTTCTTTAAAAGGTATCCTAATTCCTCCACATGCTTTCTCTGCTCCTCAGAAAGCGAAGACCCCATACTTACAGAAACTTTGAAAGGTTGAAGGTGCACCAAACCCTTGCCGGACGAAGTAAGGAGTCCCTGTTCAAGGCGCCACTTGTAGGAATCAAGACTCAGGACCACATGGAGATGAGACAAGCTGCTTTCTTTATTGTCAGGTTGAGAATAAGAAGAGCTGTCTGCTCTCTTGCCAGAGTTCGTTCTATCTCTCTATCTTCATGGTAGCATACCAGTGGTTAATTTATACACTATACATCTATTTAGACAACCTTTGTTACTGTCTGCTTAAGCAGTTTATACATTCATTTCCAGCTAGGATTAACTTTTAATTAAGATTAAAATAAACTTCAGTTCCTGCCTTTGTTCCGTCCTATCTAGGTGTTAAGGTCTTGTTTCCTCCAGGTAAACATGCAAATGTTTCCCCCAAGTAAACATGCAAATGTTGCACTTTGCACGGAATGTTCTTTGTCTGAGGTTGCCATCCAAGACAAGAATATCCTGAAAGCACAATGTCTACAGCAACCAAGCAAATATAATTTGAACAAGCAAACAAGCCTGGCAGATGGCTAATTTATAAACTCAAAAAAGAGAAAGAGAAAAGAACCATCTACCAACTACAAGATGAAAGTGGAAATTATCAACATACAATAGAGAAGAAAAAAGAGACTGCACATAAATATTTTGAGAAACTGTATAAGAAAGAGAGAGTAGATGAAGATCAGATAAGGGAGAAAAAAGAAAAAAGAAATTGAGAAATTAATGATGAGATGAAAGAATCTTTGATGAAGGATATAACTATGACAGAATTAAAACAAGCAATTAGAGCCCAGAAGAGTAACAAAACTCCAGGCCCTGATGGTTTCCCAGAAGAATTTTATAGAGCAATAGAAGAACAGGTGGGACTAATAATGGTGGATTTATATAATGAGATATTATCATCTGCTAAAATACCAAACACGTGGAGAGAATCATTAATTTCGCTAATCCCGAAGGAGGATTCAAATGCCAGAATGATACAAAATTAAAGACTGATTTCCTTGTTGAATGTAGATTACAAAATATTTACTAACATTATTGCTAATAGATTAAAGAAAATTCTGAATGATTATATACATTCAGACCAAAATGGGTTTCTCCCAAACAGACAAATTAGGAATGATTTAAGAATAATAACAGATAGTCTGGAATATTATGAAGCCCACCCAGAGAAACAGGTAGCCCTTGTTTGCTTGGATGCTCAGAAGGCTTTTGACAACCTTAACTGGCAATTTATGATTCAGCAAATTTATGATATGAATTTCGGCACCATATTTGAGAATATTATAACAGCAATTTATTCGATACAAAAAGCAAATATTATAATAAATGGAGAAAATACCCAAACTTTAAATATAGAGAAAGGAGTCCAATAAGGTTGTCCACAGTCCCCTCTGCTCTTCATATTATCATTAGAAGTACTATTAGAACGAGTGAGGCAAAATTCCAAAATAAAAGGATTAAAAAGTAGAAATGAAGAATATAAATTGCAGGCATTTGCAGATGATATGGCTTTTATTATTGAAGATCCAATAGAAAAAGGATAAATATTAATTAAGAAATTAGAAAAATGTGGAGCTGTGCCAGGATTGAAAATTAATAGACAGAAAATGAAACTTTTAGTAAAAAAATTAACAGATTTATAAACAACAGAACTAGAAAGAGTGCTTGGACTTCAAGCAACAAGAAAAATTAAATATTTGGAAATATGGCTGACAGCACACTGTAAGGTGATAAAGGAGAATAACTATAATAAGCTATTACAACAAACAAAAAAGACTTAGAATTATGGACTAAAATGCAATTGCAAATGTTAGGAAGAATAGCAGCCATAAAAATGTCTATATTACCAAAATTTCTATATCTATTCCAAACCATTCCAGTTAAACTAGAAAATACCTTTTTTGATAACCTTAATAAAATGAAAGCAAAATTTATTTGGCAGGATAAAAAATCCAGAATAAAAATGAAATTACTACAAGCGGAGGCTTTGGATTGTCAAACTGGGAATTATATTATAATGCAGCAATATTACTTTGGCTAAAAGATTGGATTAACTTAAAGAATAAAATAATGTTAGCTATAGAAGGTCATGACCTTCAGAGAGGATGGCATGCCTTTCTTTGGGATACAGGACCCACCAAACAAAAAATATTTCCACAGATATCTGATTAGAGATTCATTGATAAACAACTGGATCAAAGTTAAAAAGAAACATTATATAAAAATCCAAATAAGCTATCCACAATGGAAGTGATGATCCACCCAAATAATTTAGACCTGAATAAAATGTTAAAGTATAAAGACTTATTGGATATTCACGGAAATTTGAAAACAATACAAGAGCTCCAAGAACAAGGGCTACGAGTAGACTGGTGGGTTTATTTCCAAATATAAAGCCGATATAAAAAGGACATAAAGGATCATGGAATACACCTGAAACCACAACAATTAGACACAATTTTATTAGGCCCAGATAAAAAAAATATTACCAAAATTTACAAATATCTCCTGGAAGTAGAATTAGAAGAAGTAGTGAAAGGATGCATGATCACATGGGGTCAAAATATTGATCACAACATAAAGGTAAAAACATAACCATTAATTCCTGTTGGAAACAGAAAGGCATCATCAGCAAGCTAACCCCGATGATGCTGTTCACGATGTTCATGATCAGGCCCCAGATGGAACCTGGAGGTGCCAAAGAAGCCATCACTGGAGGGTGGGGGGAAGAAAGGACATGAGGGAGAGCAGGCAAGTGAAACAGGGAAGGGAGCCTGGGAAGAGGGAGGGCAAGGACAGCTCTCTATGTCCGCATGGAGCACCAGACTACAGTGGAGGAGAGGGGTCAGCAGGCTGCTTCGAGCACCAGCATCTCACCAAAACAAACTCTTCTCCTGAAAGCCAGCTCCACCTGCACACATCCTCATTCCCCTGCTCTGTGAGTGCTTCGGGATGCAACGTTACACCTATATGGAATTCTTAGCCTTCACATTAGTCTTTCCCGGCAACCCACTTCAAAGCAATGGTCAGGTCGTTTTCCTGGGGTCAAAATATTGGTCACAACATAAAGTTTTCAGATTGAGAGACTGTATGGAACAGAAATCACAAATTAACAAAATCAGCAGCATATAAAGAAAATACATATAAAATGTTCTATAGGTGGCTCTTACCTCCTTCAAGATTAGTGAAAATGTACCCTAAAATGAGTTCTATATGCTGGAAATGGAAAAAAAAAAGAGGGAACATATATGTGGTGGTCTTGCTCAGAGGCTCGAAAATATTGGCTTAAAATAAAAAATTGGCTACAGGAAATCACCAATGAACAATTAGACCTAGAACCAGAACTCTTCCTGTTGGGGATCTCCCAAAAAAATATTTAAAGAGCACAAAATACTTATTATTACACATATTGACTGCTGCCAGGATTGCCTTTGCCCAATGTAGGGGAAACAGCCATATATACCCACAGAGAAACTGGTTATACAAAAAGTTATGAACTGTGCTGAAATGGATAAATTAATGCTGAGTTTAAAAGATAAAGAAGTTTCAATATTTTATAAGATGTGGGAACAATGGTATAGCGGAATAGATCGGAGATAGATTAAGGAGATAGATAATAAGGTAATTATTAAATATAAGTAATAGAATAAGAATGTAATTATGCATAAATTAATACCTGTAAATAATGCACAAATTATTTACTTTACTTTAATTTAATTTACAAGGACAGCTCTCTATGCCCGGATGGAGCACGAGACTACGGTGGAGGAGAGGGGTCAGTGGGCTGCTTCGAGCACCAGCATCCCACAAAAACAAACTATTCTCCTGAAAGCCGGCTCCACCCACACACATTCTCATTCCCCTGCTCTGTTGGTGCTTCAGGATGCGATGTTCTACCTATGTGGAATTCTTAGCCTTCGCCTTGGTCTTGCCTGGCGACCCACTTCAGAGCAATGGTCAGGTCGTTTTCCTGACCATCGCTAGCATCAGCAAAAAAACATCGCTTTGAGTGGGTCAGTGGGGAAGATCAAATGAAGGCCAAGAATTCCATGTATAAAAGCACACACATACAAATACACACCCCTGCCCCACCCTCCCAAAGCACCTCCGTGGGCCGCAGAGATGGCGGACCTGGCTGCCTCTCATTTGATGGCTGTGGCTGTGGGTGCTCATGGCCCTGCTGCTTTAAGCACCTCCACATGCTTAAAGCAGGACCATGAGCACACAACACACACACACACACACACACACACACACACACCAAGAGAGATCCCACCCCAGCCCTCCCAAAACACTTCCACATGTAGCGACAGCTGGGGTTGTGGGTACTCATGGCCCTGCTGCTTTAAGCACTTCCATGTGCTTAAAGCAGGGCCATGAGCGCATGCGCATGCGCACATGCACATACACACACACACACACACACATACACACACACCAGCCCTCACAAAGCACCTCTGCAGGTGGCAAAGGTGGCAGAACTGGTTGCCTTCCGTTTGATGCTGCTGCTTATGGGCGGCAGCCAGAACTACTGCCTGCCATGTGGTAAGGAGAGCTGGGAGAGCACCGCGTGATGGCTTAGCTGGCCAGCCGAGCCCAGGGATGTTGGGGAGAGCAGCTAGGTAGGCTGGGCAAAGCCCAGGGAACCCCGGAGACAGTGGGGGAAGGGCAGGCTTACCTGTGAGCAGGCAGATCAGCTCTGGGCTGCTTCTTTCACCTGCTCTTGCTGGGAGGGTCTCTCCCGGCAAAGTAAAAAGCTTACAAGGGCCCTCCCTTCGGGAATAGCTCCTGGGCAGCAGAGAGAAATGGGTTCAACCGGGCTCCTTCTCTGCTGCCCAGGAGTGAAAGGCAGGCAGCTGTAGGATATGCATATGCATGATGTTGTGCATGTGCAATAGGAACTGACTGGGCAGGGAGCAGAAAAGTGGGTAGAGAAGGGGGAGGCTAGCCAGGGGGGCATTTTACCAGTTCTCCGAACTACCAGGAGCCCTAACATCCAATTCTATAGAACTGGACAGAACCAGTAGAATCCCACCCCTGACTATAACAATTATTCAGGTTCTAGAAAGACATCATCTTGGAATGTGAAGGATAAAGTCCAAATGAGGCTCTAGGATTTGAGTTAAGCCTGTTATAGCGGACCTATATGAGCATTTTCTGAGTGTTCCTTCTGCAATCTTTTTTTCTCAAGATCTTGCAGAAATCAGGAGAATGTTTGAAAACATCCAAATATAAAAAATAACTTTTGGGCGTTTTCTTTTTCTTTTCTTTCTTTTCCTTTCCTTTTCTAACCAACTAACAAATATATGTAGGAAGCACACTACAATAGTAATGGGTGACTTCACCTTCCCTGACATCAATGGGAAAACTAATTCTGCACCAATTTTGCTGTCTCTCCACCATGCAAGAAGCTCAGAACTTCAGCAGATCTTCAGCGGCTCTGACCATGCATCTGCATAGTGTCGATACTGCCTGTGCCAATCCTCTCTCAAGTGTGACTCCATGGCCTCAGTAGGCTTTTTTTGCTGTCTGAGGTCATAAGCTTTCTGAGGTACCTCTACCTTTTCAGAATTTTGTATATCCGATTCTGGGTATTGGGAACCAAGCTCCACATTTATGTCACTGGTGGGTGGAGGGTTCGAGTCTTCTGGCACATCAGAGACATCTGTCATGGCCAAAGATGCTGCCATGCTTTAGATTGGCAAAAGGTGAATTTTAGAAAATTTAGCAGTTTTCCATGCAATTCCCCTTTTTTCTATTAGGGTGCGCTGCAAGCGGGTAACTGAATTTAGGAGATGCCAATGAAACTCACTACTTGACCACTGGGTTGCATTGCAAGTTAGTAGTTGAATATAGGAGACTAGTTGAAATTCAGTGATTGACCACTAGGGTGCATTGCAAGCTCTTGAAGATGCTGTTGCAGTACACTGGCTGCTAGAGTGTGTTGCAAGCTCAGTAAGATGCTGTTGCAGTACACTGGTTGAGCACTAGAGTATGTTGCAAGCTCTGTAAGACAATGGTGCAGTACACTGGTTGGCCACTAGAGTGTGCTGCAACGGGTAGTTTGATTGCAGGCAGTTATGCTTTCTAAAAGCATGTCATCACTTCCTTACATATGTAGTTTCCCTCTTTAGGAGGGTTGCTTCACAGGCAGTGTAGCTAAAGGTATTTATGACTGGTTTCCATGGGGATAGCTCATCTCCATGGAGATATCTTTCAATTGCTAATACATTCCCTCAGTTCCTTGCAAGGCCAACCTAAAGTATTTACGACTCAGTTGCTTGGAGACCACCATCATAAACCCTTTTTATTGCCTATTTCCTCTATGGCACAAATTCCTTCTTCCAGATGAACAGAGAGGAATTCAACTCTTTGTTTTAGTAACTCAAGAGCCAGGAGATAATACAGCTTCCTTACTAAAATCAGCCTCTTATTTGCAAATACAGTCAGAGAGAGGATGCCACTCTCTCTGTTTGCCTCTTGCAAATGGGGGAATTTATGGCCCCTCCCAGAAATTCAAACAGGCTTTATAACTTTCTTGCTCAGAGGGAGAGAGAAAGGATTCAGGGGTTGAATTCTTTGTTGCATTCTGATTTGAAAGAGGATTTCACTGAACTTTATTCTTGGTTAGGAAGAGGTCAGAATCAAGCTTCTTTTCACTAATTTAAGAGGGAATCGGACCTATCTTTTCACTTTTCATAGGAAATCAGATTAACCGTCTTTTCACTATGCTGTCTCTCTAATTTTCTGGCTGAATATAGAGACAGTTAGTTAAACACTACAAAGGCTTCCATACAAAGTTTTCTCTACTGGATTATATTAGGCACCCTCAAGGTATAACTCACAGTTATGTTGAGATTCATCTAATGTCCAATCTTTGCATAGTTGTCTTCATAGTGTGAAAAGATGGTTATCTTCATCCCATAACGATGCAGCAAAGGGAAAGTCTCCAGCACGATGCTGGGGTCCAAGCAAGAATGATTGAAACTCCCCCCAACCCAACTAGAGATCACTTCAGTGACCGATCAGGATTAAAGATGTGACCACATGGCATGAATTACATGTCAGCTGTGAAATTCAGCTGCCACATTTAACGGAAGAGGGATGGAGGAGTTGAAAAGTTCAAGGTTATTCTGTAATGTTGTATTAAGAAATTCCAATTGCAGTTAATTGGTTCTCATGATTTATGAACTATAGATGTGAGAGGAGAGAAGGTGGATTCTGTGTAACACGCAAAAATACTTCACTTTAGGAAATTGCCTTAGACATACCAGATCTGTTTCTAAATAAATCAATTGAAGAGAAAATGTCTCGGGATGATTGATATCATGGATACTTTCTGGATGCCTTACATTTATTTCCCAAAGTCTACTTTTATTTTTTGAAGAGGTTTGATTGATACCCTGGAGTTCTTTCCCCAAAGATTGAAAAAGATCAACAATCAGCCAAAGTTGGAGATGTGCAGGAGGGAGCATGTGATCCCCCACCTCTGAAGCATTAGCTGGATCTGCCAGCCCTTGTTTGGAGGAGATGATGGATTTTGGGAGCTATACCTCAGCATTCCAATTCAAGGGGTTATTACAAACCAGATGTAACCAAGCTGTCTGAAGAGAGATCTTCCTCTAGCCCCTGGCATACTGCTATTGAATCAGACTGGAGGGGAAAAAAGGCAGTTGGAGAAGCCTGGCATAAAGCATAGACTGATAGAGGTACATTGCAGCCTCTGAGGCAATCCCCTCATTTTCCAGAAGGAAATTTGCCCCCTGCAGAGAGTATCCCTCCAGGGTG
The DNA here is from genome assembly GCA_023653725.1 of Bungarus multicinctus. Taxonomy (NCBI): domain Eukaryota; kingdom Metazoa; phylum Chordata; class Lepidosauria; order Squamata; family Elapidae; genus Bungarus; species Bungarus multicinctus. The sequence goes on along the minus strand of CM042840.1, from coordinate 132,510,508 downwards.
GGTATTTTATCCAGGCCAGGGGTGTATTCAGTGCCAATGGCAGCCAGCACCAACACAGCCCTGGTCAGAAGGGGGTTGCTCAGACAGCAGACAGCAGCCACTTCCCCTCCACCTGACCAGGGAAACAGGCCACACCCATCTTCCACCTGGCAGCCACAAATGCAACCCCAACCTGCAGCAAGGTCACAGGGACCCCTATTCCAGAGAGGCACCACCCAGCCAGACTTCAGGGGGGGCCTACCCAGCCTATTTCCACCATCCCCCCGGCTGGTTCCTTTCATCCTAGTTCAACCTGCAGGGGCCTGGCATGTACCACCTCCACATACTATTCCTATTTTCACAAGATTTGTTATTATTTATTATTATTATAATTCACTTCAAATCTTAATGTCTATGGAGATTCTCAGTCATTTAAACATTGGTTGTCCCTAAGCTGTTTTTTTCAAAAGGCAACTAGACTTTCTTTGTTTTTCCTTGAAGATATTTTGCTTCTCATTCAGAAGCTTTTTCAATTCTCAAACTGAAGCAAAACACTTTCAAGAAAAAACAAAGAAAGTTCATTTGCCTTTTGAAAAAGCACCTTTTGGATTTTTGAATCTTAGTAACTTCAAAATTCAACTGGTGAGGAATAATAATGGTGTTCAGAAGCAAAGTAGTTTTCAAGTTTCTACATTAAAAATGGTCAAATATAATGGGTTGAATAAGATACTGCACATACCATTTTACTCTTAAAATAAAGTTGGTATGTTATATATTTCAAACTGTCTCAATATTTAAGCTTTCTGAAAAGCATTGTAATAGTTAAACAAAAAAAAAATGTTGAATATCATTGTTTTAATATTGTAGAATTAATTAATAGATTTCAAAACTATCTGAAAAGAATTATAATAGTTAAACAAAACAAAAACCCAATGCGTATTCTTATGATTTTCCCCAAATTTTTCAATATACATTACTTGCCAGGGTGATTAGAGGAAGAGCATCCATCTCCTCTCATCCATTCTTTGACCCCCTTTGAGTTTGGAGGAACGCTTGGCCTTCAGAGTATAGATTGCATTGTAGATGCTATAACTTTGTGCATTCATGGTGGTCTCAAAGACAGAATTAGGAAGAGTCTCCAGCTTCTCTTCTCCAGTGCAGATCCTTTCACCATTCCCTTCAGTAATATCACTGGAGAATGAGCATGCATATTTCCAGAAACCCCTGATAAACCACCATCTTTTTCTAAGTTTGGGCTTCTCTTCTGCATAAATTGCTTGAATCTGGTCAGCTCCTTTGGGTGAATTGCAAAGGAAAGAGCACCATGAAGAAAATCAATGTGTAATGGTCTTTGCATCAGAATGGACCTGAAAACATATTGAAAACATTGATCATTACTCTCAAAAACAGCATTCCTGTAATTTCAATACTCAAGATAACTGCAATGACCATACTCTCCATAATCATTTTGTGTAAGTTTTCTCAATTTTCCATCATTTCAGCAGCTTCATTACCGTACATCATTTGTGGAAAACATTCTATAAATGTTTCTATAAATCAAAGCAGATTCCTCTCTCTGGAAACATGGAAAGCCTCTTTTGAATGAACCTGTCCCTTTCTTCCTCATAGAGAGAAACTAATCCAACCCAATTTCATCCAAAATGAAACAATAAGTGCAGTATTGCTTTAAATTGATGGGTTTCATCTGGGAACATCCATTTAACAAACATTGCTGTTTCAGTATTTACCAAAGGAGCTGATCTATATGAGATCTAAGTGGAGAAAGTCAGAAGAACATAGGAATGAATGGTCTCTTCCAAAATAAATAAATAAAAATAAACAAACAAACAAACAAATAAATAATAAGCTAACCATGTATGTTTATTTAACAAAGTCTCCGGGTTTTATTGGGTTACCAAAATAGGATGTTTAAAATTAATTTTACATGACATCTACAATTTAGCTCAAGAAGTAAAAATGGGACAGTCCTTTCAAGAAAGCCTTCATGTCTTATATCTTAACCATGTTCTTGCTTCAAATATTTCATTTCTATTTCCCAACTTTTGAATTAATAGCTGGTTCTATTCAAACCTGTTTGTTGTGCAGAAGGTGTCAGGGTGGTGGAGACCAATTTTGGATCTCAAATTACTAAACAAGCACCACACAAGCCTACCCAGGAGAAAGGGAGGCTAGAATCCATGCTCAGGCCAGTCTGAGTATATTCTATTGGCAAAAGCCAAAGGGAAAGACTATGGCTGAATTTTCTGAAACTGAGGCAAGCCTGGAGGAACAGGAATTCCCTGCCCCCAATTCGAGCAGAGAGCAAAGCACAAAGGAACCCAGAGAGGCTGGGAGAGCTTCAGAAAGGCCTCTCAGCAAGGTATCCAAGGCAGATAAGAGAGCCCTCCCGCAAGAGAAAGAGAGTTTCAACAGAGTCTAGCTCTTCCTTAATTAATAGCTAGGAAATACTGACCAAGTTGTGATTACTTAACATTGAGCTAAGGTAGCGTTTAATTAGACCCCATTTGAAATAATTTATTCACTTCTGGAGTTCTCATTTAAGAAAATATATTCATAAGATTGAGTGAATCCAGAAATGGGCAACAAAACTGGTTCAAGAGCTGAGAGACATATCAGGAAATATTACAGGAAGTGAATATATTCAACCTAGGGGACAGAAGAAAGGGGGTACATGAGTGAAACCTTTAAAAATATTAAAGAGTGTGAATAAGGTTCCAGAAGGTGGTATTCACAACATTAATTAAAATATAAGAACATGGGGACATAATATCACGGTAACAGGAAGGAAATTCAAAATAATTTTACTATTTCACAGAAAGACTGCTGGAACTATAATGAACTTCCAAAGGAGGTAGTGGATCAGTCATCAGTAACTGAGTTTCAACTCGCTGGGGATAAGCATAGGACATCAGACAAAAAAATTCTGCCATCGGTTTCCTGCGTCTCTATCTGATTTCAATATTGTGTCTATCTTAGTTGTATTTTCTGAGAGAATTAAGCAAGTTATCTTTTCACATCCTAAATGTATATTAGCCAAAATATACACTAGAAGGTTTTTTATTTATATCTGGATAAAATGAAGGCAAAAAAGCTCAAGAATAACCAGAGAACTTTTGCAATATTTAGATTAGTCAAACTTTTACTTTCAACAAGGGACTTTGTTAAAGGAAGTTTCCTGAAGAGAATAAAATTCATATACTTTATGATTAAAACTAATAATATTCATCTGAATTTCAATATCAGTATTAGGATAAGTCTAGAATTAAAAAAATGAATTAAATATGGTCGGTGGAACAGGTCATAATAACTGAGTAGCAATCAATACCTTTAAAGTGAAAGAAAATACACCTTTTAGATGGCAATATGGGGGAAGAGGAGGTTGTAGTATGAGGAGGAGAAGTAGTAGGATACTTACAGGTACTGATCAAGAACTTCAGGAGAAGGAAAGCTTTGAAAAGTAATGTCATTTGTAAGAAAGAAAATCTAAAAAATAATAGCAGCAATAATTAAATCTCCAGACTGATAATATTTATGAACGATTGGAAGAGGACTACTAAATTTGCAGGTGTAAGAATTAGAAATGTTCATCATAGTTGGGGGGAAAAGTAAAAGCAATGTTCTGAATACAGCAAACTCATTGTAATATGTAGACATTATAGACATCAAATAGTAGCTCCTTTGTTACCATTCAACTGAGGACCACTTATTAACTGTATCTAAAGTTAAGATAATGAATACTGGACTACTAAGTTTGCCTGCACAGAGAGGAGAAATGCTCATCATAGTTTGGGGGGAAAGTAAAAGTAATGTTCTGAATATAACCAACTCTTTATAACATGAAGTCATGGTAGACATTAATAGTAGCTTGTTTGTTACCATTCAACTGAGGACCGCTTATTAATTGTATGAATATTATCTAAAGTTAACAGAATAACAGCTGGAAAAGACTTTGGAGGTCTTCTAATGAAATATTACAGATGAAATACATGCATATCTGTATTTCTAAGCAGATATTAATAGAATGCAATGTCTTAATCCAAGGTCGTAGTTTTTAGAGTGTTTGCTGGAGTTCCCTTAAATTTGGAAAAGAAGAAACAATAACAATCCTTAATTACTAATCAGTACCATTCTTTGCACCAGTATTTTGAGAAATGATTATTGGAAATGGAGTCTGCGGTCTGGGATCAACAGAGCTGCGATCTACCTCAACCGGGACTGTCAAAAGTTTTCAGAAGGATCTGAGAACTGAGAACTTGCTGGCAATCCCGAGAGTGAGCAGAGAGAGTGAGCCAGGACATCATCCCATGCAGAGACCCTAAGACTCCATTCCGTAGGACTCCATTCCAAATGGTGAGACCTGAAAGAACTGGGACTGGTGGATAACAAATAGGACATGCAGAGAGCAAAGAGCAAATAGCGGAGAGTGGATAGTGATAAGAGTTGACACGAGCTGTGAATAAATGATAGCAGAGAGTGGATAGCAGAAAGCAAATACAGATAAGAGCTGGGACGAGCTGTGTTTAGATGAGAGTTTGTTTCAGACACTTACAGAGAGACTGATTCCGGGAATGAAGATTGACTGGTGTAGAGTGTGAATCTGAACTTCAGAGAAAGAGATGAAACTGACAGAGGGTAATCCTAAGCATCCGAAAGGGAGTTGCGACTGAAGAGACTGTAATTCTAAATGGACGCTAATTGGGGAGAACAAAGAAGACTCATGGAGAATTGATAGTCTCCATATAAATCACCTAGCTCCATTTAAATCACCCAGCTGATTAGTCAGCCTGCATTTAAATTCCCACTCAGCTGATTGGACAACCTCCACTAAACCCCCACCCAAATCTCATCTATTCCAAACTCCAAAGTAGATGATTGGTGAGCTCATTCAAATCTTCTCCATTCAAATCTATCAAGCAGCAACACTTTCTCTTTAAAACAAAATCAAAACAAAAGAAAAACCAATTTTTGGTTAATTTTGAAACAATTATACAAGAAATGTGGCTTTAAGGAAAAACAAAGGAATATTACACAACAAACCTCCAATACTCCACTACCTTCACTATTTCAGTACCACAAGACCAAATAGATAATGCTTTGTCTATAATAATTGATTTATCATATAATAGTATAATAATTAATTTGTTAAATGACCACTAATTTACTGATTCATTGAAATGATAGAGATTTAATACAGTATCATTGATTATCTAGTCTATTGATTGATTGATTGATTGATTGATTCTTAGTAATAAGTTGATGGATTGATTTTTAGTAATAGGTAACCTTACTTCTGATTTGTTCTCTAATTTATCATTTAATATTTATTAATTACCAACATTCATTAAGTAACTGTCTACCTACCACATTGATTAGCTATGGTAATTGTTTAGTGTACTATTGTCACTGACCATGCCAGCCAGAAATTCCACAAACTCCAAATCCTCCACTACCAAACAACAACAACAAAATCTCTACCAATGACATCCCAGACTCCTGTACATGCTTCAGATGTCTTAAAACCATCAATGAAAGTGAAACAACATCCAATGCTACCTATGTAACAATCAAGCCCACCTTGCCTGCTTAAACTTAAACAAAGACATAGCTGATCTCCTAAAAGCATCAGATACATTCCCTTGTCTATGTCCATAATATTTTCCTAAGCTATACAAATCAAGTACCCTGCCTGACAGAGTTGATAGCATAGAATCACTCATGCACTCAATAGAAAAATGCTTAGCAACATGTTTTGAAACAATTATACAAGAAAGCCTAATTTATCTTGGAAAAAAAAATACAGCACTGATGTTAAAAGCATATAAAAATGAATCAACAGACTTTTGATAATCTGATCCATAGGATATTTTATTAGGGAAAATATTGCATGGATCCCTCTCTACTCCAGAAAAAAAAAACATTTTCTAGGAGGAAGGAGACACTTCCATTTAGTGAATACAGCTTACATAGGTTTATCAAATCACATGGTTACATAACATTTCTTGTTTCTCATATATGGACGTTATACAATCTTCCATGGAAAACTTCCAACATATTCAGATTTCCTGTTTTTCAAATTCCAGAAAATTATAAGAAAACATTAATATTTCTTAATGTGACATTTATAATGTCAGATCACCCCAGCACATACCTCTAATGTATGCCAAATACTTAGTAATACAATATTATATTATTCCCAGCAGAAAACACATTTCATAATTGTTCTGAGCTTTAAAAGTTCAAACTGCAAACACAAAATGGCTTCAGTTTGGCTCTTTATATTCTCAAGTGTAATAACAAAATTTCATCTATAACTACTGATAAGTGACTACTTATCAGCTCAAAATCAAATCCCAACTCAACAACCACTTACCCAACTACTACCTCAACTACAATCACAAGTACAACCAAAAATAACCACCAAATCACAATCACAAATAATTACTATCCCATCAAATAATTCCACAAATTATATACCCTTACTCATCAGAGACATCATGGAACATGATCAGAAACATCCAAATGCCATCTTATTTGGTCTTGAAGACACCAACGAATCAGATGACATCACCAAAGTTTGAAATATCATAAGCAAGTCAAATACAACAAACATCTCTCCTGAAGATATCATTGAAATAATCAGAGATGGCCCTGAGTTCAAAAACAATGATGTCTCGGTGTCCCCAAAATTTTGTAGAGTTGTATGCAAAAATGAGTCCAGCAAACACATATTCATTCATATAATAATAATTCATTCATATAAACGCCATTGCAAAAATTAATCCCAACCAAAAAAAGCTTCGCTCAGGACCAGACTTATCCATACTACAAAGAATCCACTCCCGTGAACTTCGCACAGAACTAAAAAAACATCTAGACAATGGAGAGAAGGAACTGTACATTGACTACCACACTGATTGTATCAAAAGTAAGTCACACAACCAACAACTCCACATCCAACCCTACCTCATCCAATCCACCATCACTCAAAACTAGGCACTCATGCCCCTAACTACCTCAATTCCAACTACAACTGGCCTTAAATGCAAGCTACTTAATGCAAGAAGCCTTGTGAATAAAATACCTGAATTTCTCCTCTTACTAAATATGGCTAAATTCAACATCATATTTGTCTGTGAAACATAGCTCAATGTATCTCTCCCTGATTCCATTACCACAGTAAGAGACTATCATGTTTACCAATCAGATCATGAAATCTGTAGAGGAGGTAGTGTTGCTATTTTCTATAAAAAGTCCTTACATCTAAAAAACATCCAAGTTACCTAGGAGCTTGCTCTTCCTGAGACCATTGTCTGTGAACTGTCCTTAAATATCACATTTTGATTCTTACTATGTTATAGAGTCCCTGATTATGACATCAAACATGTAAACAAGATAAATTTACTACTAACATGCGCAACATCGTGCCCAAACACTTTTATCTTTCTTTGTGACTTCAGTCTACCTCATATTAACCGGACCCTAATCAAATGTAAAACTGAACCCATACATGCAACCTTCTACAACGCTGTTACAAATCTGGGACTGGAACAACTAGTAACCAACAATACCAGACTTAACAACTGCCTCGATCTCATCTTCTGCAATAGTTTGAATTCAATTTATGGAATACAAATTAAAGAACCCTTTTCCAACAGTGACCACAGCATGATTGACATTTGTTTCAACATATGTCCACACAAAAATCATCACAATGATGGAATCCCCAATTACAACTTCAAAAATGGAAACTATGATCTTACAGACAATGATCTCTCATCCCTTAACTGGCAATTTCTATTCACTGGATGCAATACTGTTGAAGATCATTACAACATATTTTTACTTGAAGTCAAAAGAGTCATCAAATTAGATGTACCAATAACAACTACCAAAACCAGAAAAAACAGATTACCCATAAAAATAAGGAAGCTTCAATCCAAAAAGAGATCACTTTGGCAGAAAAACAAATGTGGTCATGTTGCCAACCTCAAAAGCCGATAGAAAAATTTATGCCACCAGATAAAGACTGAATGCACCAATTATCACGTTAAACAAAAGGAAAAACTTCTATGCACCAATTCCACCCATGCTTTCTACAATTTGTAAACAACAAACTGAAAGACTCAAGGTGCATCCCATCCCTAAAAGGACCTAATGGTAAAGAATGCAACAATCACACTATTAAAGCCAATCTCTTTAACACATTCTTTGGCTCAGTATTTGCAAACAGCAATGGATCATACCCAGTATTTCCTAGTTGAACCACAGACAACTACAATGATCTAATACATATCGTTTTTACAGAAGACAATGTTGAAGAAGCACTACGCAATCTAAAACCATCTCTATCTATTGGACTGGATGGAATATGTACCTACTTCTTTAAAAAGCTATCAACTGCCATAGCCAAACCTGTAAGCATTACATTTGAAAAATCTTTCAGGACCAGCTCTTTGCCAAAACTAAGGACACAAGCCATGGTCCTCCCCATCTTCAAAAAGGGAGACCCCAGTTGAAAATTACAGACCAATCTCTTTATGCTGTGTCACCTGTAAAGTCATGGAATCAATTATTAACCAATCCATTATCCTCCACTTAGAGACAAACAGCCTACTCTCTAATAAACAATTTGGTTTCAGAAAAAACTATCCTGTAATCTGCAACTCTTACACTGCAAAAACATATGGACTACACAACTCAATCAATGCAACACAATAGACGCAATCTACATAGACTTCTGCAAAGCCTTTGATTTAGTAGTACATGACAAATTATTCCTAAAACTAAAATCTTATAGTATCTCTGGATACCTGCATAACCGGATAGAAGCATTCCTGTCAAACAAACAACAAACTGTCAAAATTGGGAGCGCCCTATCAAATTCTGTATCTGTCAACAGTTGTCTCTCCCAAGGCAGTGTTTTAGGACGAACTCTTTTCATACTCTACATAAATGATCTGATACATCAGGTCTTTCTCTCTCTCTCTCTCTCCCTCTCTCTCCCCCTCTCTCCCCCTCCCCCCTCCATCCCTCCAATTCCCCCCTTTCTTTGTCTCTTTTTCTTTCTTTTCCTTTTCTTTTTCTTTTCTTCCTTCTCTGTTTTTCTTTCTTTTCTCTCTTTCTTTCTCTCTCCCAGGCTCACACCATTGATTTGATGCACTGCTCCACTTGGACTTGCTTGGGTGGGTCCCTCCAGTGCAGTGGGCTCAATGGGGTAGACCTGCGGGGTCTGCACTAGAACACGGCAGTACCGGCACGTTTGAAAAGTAGAGCAAAGCCAGAGGTTGATAATTTTTGCTGCAAAGAATCACAAAAGCTTCTGGGTTGTGCACAAGAAGGGATATGCATGTCAATGCAATTCAGCAACATAAAATAAAGAAATACACATAAAATAAATCAATAAGAATTGGCAAAACATCTCTGATTAGATTTTATTCACTACTAGAAACTAATCAGAGATGCAATTCTAGTCCAATGACCTGCTCCAGCAGAGTTGGAAGGCAGTATGTGTATATGTGTGTGTATGGCTGTCAAAACTCCAAAAACAGGTCAAATAGTTATGGGGAGGCCAGTCATAAATTAGAACACTTGCTAAGCAACCAGTCATTAAGTGAGGACCACTTGTATTTGGTTGCCAGTCACCAAACCACGCTCACCCTGTCCCGTGACCAGCAAGCCACACCCACCCAGTCATGTGACCAGCAAGCTACGCCCTCAAATTAGGCCACGGCCACAGAAATTTGAATCCTGCCCCTGGGTGGTGGGCATTGAGGATGAGTTTGTGGCTCCAAGGGGGTGGTGGACTGAAAAAGTTTGGGAACCACTGTTTTAAAGGATTGCCATTTTCTTCTCTCCTTTTCGTTTGTCTCCAATCTCCCAGTATCTCTCCCCGGCAATCTGCTGCTCCCCGATCACTCTCCAATCATTCTTACCTTCGCCCATTTGCCGCTCTTCCAGAGCTTCAATCTGCCCTCTCCCACTTGTTTCACCTTCTGCAGCTTATGAACCTTCTTTTAAGCAGTTTCTGATAAGTGCCACAGATTGTTGTCTTCAAGGCTTGCTTCCTCCTCTCAGCTGGTCTTTCAGGGCTTTGTGGCCATCATTCAAAATGCTGGGCTCTGAGAGCTTCTCCTCATCATGGAAAGTGGTTGTCCTCCACCACTCCACACCTTGTATCTTCCCACGTCATCACGAGTCTCTCTGGGATCTGTGCACCCCACTGGGTTGCTCCAGCACCAAGGAAAGGTGATGAGAAATGGGAGCCCATTCTTCCTTGCCTCTCTTTGTTCTGATGTCACCACAGGAAGTCCCCATTTATCCATTTTTTCATCTCATCTTTCAGCTGACTCCTCCTCTTCCTGGGTGTCTTGAAAATTCACTAGTCTTTTGTATTGTATTTTCCAGCTTTTCATCTTTGTTCTCCAATTGTTCTATAATTTTCTAGCAATGTCTGTCAGTGTCTCCTTGTATTTTGAATTGCCGATGTCACCTCTTCCCAAATTCCAGTCCATTCTTCTTGATGAAACATTTTGTTGAATTTTATTGAATCCCTCTTTTATCCAATAGTCCAAAAATCATATATTCAAATCTACAAAAACTTTTCTAGCAATTCAATGTTCTTGTTTCTTTATGCCTATACCTCTGAAATGCACTTCCTGCACCTCCTTAGGTCCTTCTATAAATCCAATCTTTTGTTGTAATCCTCAGGGGTCTTTTCAGCAATATTTTCTTTCCTTCTGCATTTAATTCTCCAATAAACAGTTTTGGGAGTATGCTATTCTTCCTTTCATCAGCAGGTGGTGCTCTTAATTGAATTTCAATATTAAGATGTTTTCCCAATTTTTCCATGATATAAAGATGATGTTAATTTTTGGGTAAATATTTCCAGCATTTCAAAATGCTAGTCCAGTAAAATACCTGCTCAGTTTAGAAGTCCAATTTTCTATATTTTAAACATTTTTTTCTGACTTTTTCCTTCTAGTTCTTCCTCCAGTTTTAATATTTTTTTCCAATGTGATAAGTCACTTTTAGGTTAAAGATAATTGTAAATCCTTTTCCAGATATTTTTTGGTGTTTAAAGATTTCAATTAAAAAAAATCTTCTCATCCAGTTCACCAACTTTGCTCCAGCAATATTCTTAGATGTTCCATGGCTGTCTCAACTTCATGGTGGCCATCTTGGCTGTCTCTTCAGTTTGTTGTGGCATACAGGAAAAAAACTCCAAGACTCAACAGGAGATTAGAATCCCTCCTGTGGCCTTACAGAATGCTCCTCCTTAGCTTTGCCCTCAATCCAGGAAGCTGGGGCTCCTATCAGAGCCCACAAATGGAGAAGCCAGAGAAAGAATGGACAGCTCTATTTCACTGCATCTGGTATCATAGCATCTTCAAGTGCCTGGAGGCAGTTAGGAGCTGGATGGAGAGCATAGGTTGAAACCAAACCTCTGCAAGACCAAGTGGCTTTAGGTTTGGGGTTCCTTGGCTCAGGAAAATTGCCACCTTTGGTCTTGGATGGGGTGGAACTTCTCCAAACAGACCCTGTTTGTAATCTAGGGGTCTCCTGGACTCACAACTCCTACTCAAAGGCAGATGGCAGTCATGGCCAGGAGGATCTTTCCACAACTGCAGGTTGTGCACCAGTTATGCCCTTTCCTGGACCAATGATCCCTACTCACAATCACTCATGCCCTAGTCACTACCTGTCTTGACTATTGCAATGCACTTTACATGGGGCTGCCCTTGCAGAGTATCTGAAAGTTCCAGTTGGTGCAAAAGGCAGCAGCTTGCATGTTTTTGTGCAGACCCTAGTGTGTACCTCCTGTAGGAGCTGCATTGGTTGCCAATTCTGGGTGCAATTCAAGGTACCGGTTGTTATCTTTAAAGCCCTTCATGGCTTGGGAACAGGTTATCTGAGGACCATCTCTTGCTGGTCACATCTGATCCATCAAAGTGGGGAGACAGGGAATGTTGCAGGTCCCATCCTTGGGGGAGATACACCTGGTGGGACCCAGAAGAAGGGCCTTCTCTGTGGTGATTCCCTCTCTCTGGAACATCATCTCCCCGTAGATTAGAACTGCCCCCACTCTAATTCTCTTCTGGAAGCCTCTGAAGACCTGATTTTGCAAGCAGGCCTGGGGAACCGAGAATGGGATAGAGCCCATTAAATGGCTCGTGTGATCTGCTGTCACGGGGTGGAGGGTAGCAGTTGGGGGTTGATTTTGTTATATTGTACTGTATTAATTTATTTGATTCTTTTTGTTAGTTTTTATTGTTTTAAATGTGGTTTTATATTCTCTAAGTTGCCTTGAGTCGCCATGGGCTATTGGCAACAATGTAAGTTAAACAAACAAACAAATACATGCATTCATAGATAGATAGATAGATAGATAGATAGATAGATAGATAGATAGATAGATAGATAGATAGATAGATAGATAGATAGATAGATAGATAGATAGATGCATGCATGCATGCATGCATGCATGCATGCATACATAAAATGTACTGAGGCTGGGGACTGTATATGTTCAAGACATTAATTCACTAACTTCTCTATCTAGCTGATAAGGGATGGATTCTGACATTGTGTTGACATAAGTTCTTCTGCTTCTCTAGATGATGACATATATAGATGTACTGTTGCATTCTGTCAAACTTTCAAAATTGGCAGGTTGAAAAATAGGAATCTTTTGGTTTTTTGGAATGACCTTTATTTTTAGTGAAGTAAATGGGAAAAAAACTTGAAAATATGTCAAAATTACTCTAAAGATGAACTTACTCCTAGTGAAATTGAGGAAATGATATACTGAATCTTTTTCTTATGCCCTGCCTTCTCTTTCCTCAGGAATATCTTCTGTAAAAATCTTTTTCCTTCTATTTATCTGCAGTTTGTTAAGATTTCTTTTGCACATACTGATCTTTAGTTGTATTTCTTTGGTATTTCCTTTAAATATATAATTCTTGTAATTGACATAATATGTTATCTATTATTAACGTCTATACCATCATAGCATCCTGTCCCTGGAATCTCAATTACATCGGAATTTTCCCATGAGCAGACAATGAACCTGCACTGCAAAACTCATCTCCTTTTATAGAAATAAAGTATCCAAAATTCTATAGGTATCTATTCACCAGAATAGGAGTGATAGTGGAAGATGTAAAGTATTGCAAACTTTAATGCAACCTATTAAGCATATTGTGTAAGATTAACCACAACATGCGTTTTCTAATTCCTGGAAGACCTTCACAAAGCAATACCATTTGTGATTGCCTGGATAGCTGAATGGAACATCTAATTATGAAGCCACTGTGATACCCCCATTTAAGTTTACTATATAATTACGTCAATTGTGTGTATATGTTTACTATTGCTATGTCATGTTCTCATCATAAACTAAATAATAATATCCTTAATGGTAAGATTCCACAGGACCCTCCATCCCTCTCTGCCCCCAATATCAGGAAACTATCCAGGAATATACTCAGCCATGTTGAACCTAATAAATTCCAGGACAATATATTGCTGCAGATCACATTAAACCTCAAATGCCTTTTTAAAAAGATCATGGATACACAGAGATGAATTGGATGTCTACAATTATTTCCTTCACCATCAAACTTAAAATAGATAATCAATGCTCTCTTTATGCATTAATATCAGTAGGGCAGAATTAGATGTCATCCAAGGCACAGGAATAATAGTGACATCATAATTAAATAAGACAAAGTTAGGACAATAGTAGTTATTATGAATAAGAACAGTTTCTCAGGGAAACTCAGGGAACTTATCCAACACTATCTTCCACAAGCACCTCTTCTCTGTTTCCAGAACAACATACTTGTTAGGCTTTCAAGACTAAGGGAGGACAAGAACATGTTGTCCCCATTTTTGATCCAATACCTTACCTGTTATACTAAAGTGACTCTCAAACTTTCAAAATTGTGGAAAAGGATGTTAATTTGAATTTTGCTGTACCTTAAAAAAAGGATTAGGAGAAATATTAAGAATCTTTAAGTGGCAAATAAGGCACTTATGTTATTCCTTATTTTTTTATTAACAGCATCTCAAAACAGCAAAAATGATGACAACATTTGCCTTCAAACATACCAGGGATGCTTTTAGTTTTATGAGTAATATAAAATAGGCATTTTCTTTATTTTGATAGGAATGTTGTGAAGCTCATGGTTTCCAGGGTTTAAATACATTCATTTTCACATTCATGCATATTATATCTATCTCTTCATTAACTAGTGCCTACTATTCTGATTAGGGCTCAGAATCTTTATCTAACATTAAAAAAAGATCAACGAGACATTTTTAGTTTCTGAAGTGAGTTCTCAGAATTATTGCTTTGTATGTCATATTGATTTGGTGAAGAAGAAAAAAGTCAGAACCACCAATTGGGGGAAAAATCCCTATATGCTAAATGCAACCAATTAGATTTCATTCAAATGATATGGTGTTAAAATCAGTTTTATTTTTTCATTAGTTGCTCCTTCTTATTCAGATTAGGTTTCAGAACAATGATATAGCATTTGGGGGAAAATATGCAACCTAGTAATCCAGCTGCTGAAGCCAAAATGGAGAAGATCTCCACAGCTATCATGTATTTCCCCTTGGTACTCAAATAGGTGGGAACAAATGACACCCAGACACTGCAAAAGACCAACATGCTGAAGGTGATAAATTTGGCTTCATTAAAGCTGTCAGGCAAATTCCTAGCGAGGAAGGCCACTGTTAAACTGACAGCCATTAAGAACCCCAGAAAGCCAAGCACAGTATAAAACATAGTGGTTGAACCTTCATTACATTGTAGAACAATTTCTTCAGCCATTGAGTGCATGTCAGAATCTGGGAAGGGAGGAGAAATTGTGAGCCACACCACACAAATGCAGAATTGTGTCAGGGAGCAAGACAGGACAATAGAAATAGCCAGCCTTTTCCCCACCCATTTTCTCATTTTGGATCCAGGCTTGGTGGCCATGAAAGCAATGACCACTATGATTGTTTTCCCCAATATACAAGAAAGAGCTACAGAGAAGATGATGCCAAAAACAGTTTGTCGCAAGAGACATTTCACTTGGGTAGGTTGCCCAATGAAGAGCAAAGTGCAAAGAAAAGAGACCAGGAGAGCAACAAGAAGACTGTAAGTGAGGTTCCTATTATTGGCTTTCACAATAGGTGTGTCCTGATACTTCATGAATATCCCAAGCACCACTGCTGAGGTGACAGCAAAGGAGACTGCAATCACTGCCAAAGAAATCCCCAAAGGTTCTTTATAAGTTAAATAAATTATACGTTTTGTAAGGCAACTATCCTTATCCTTGTTTGGATATTTATCCTCCGGACAAGGGAAACAGTCATCTAAGTCTGAAAAAGAAGCCATTCATAGAAACATCATGTTATCATTTCATTTTTAGTATCAAAATGTAGGCTTAATGAGATCCCAATTTGATTATTGGAATGACCTTTATATCAGTGGTCACCAACTAGGGGGCTGGGGACCACTGGTGGTTCATGAGAAAATTTTTGTGGTCCACAGAAAAATATCACTCCCAAAACAATTAATGCAGACTGCGTGGGGACACAAGGCTGCATCATCCACATGACCTGCGGGAACACAAGGCTTGCATCACTTGCATTATGAACAACACAGGGTAGTGAAGGGAGGAGGGAAAGGGGGGAGGTGGGAACTTGCCCCACTCACCCCACGTGCCTGGCCAGGCCACCTGGCTGCTTCTTTCTACTTCTTTCTTCTGCTTTTGGCTGCACTCAAGGAAAGCAGCAAAAGTCTTTCTTTCTCTCCCCCAAACTCCACCAGAAATGAATCTTTGGGACCCTGCATCCTGCTCCAAGAGGTATGACAAGTCTCATAAACACTCATTTCTGGCAGAGTTTGCGGGAGAGAAAGAAAGACTTCTGCTGCTTTCCTTGCATGAAGCCAAAAGTCTCTCTTTCTCTACACCTGAGAACGGAACTGGAGATGGTATCCTGTGATCCCAAATAAAGAATGATCGATCGGTAGGAAAACAGGGTGGAGAATTTTCCTGCAGACTTTTTTTTGGGATTTTCCCAGGGTCTCTGGTCCACGGGATTTAAAATTATGAGTTTGGTGGTTCCTGAGATCCAAAAGGTTGGTTCCTGTGATCCAAAAGGCTGCTTTATATGGTGTTGCCCTTGAAAACCATTTCAAAACCAAAACTGGTCTGCAATGCAGTGGGCATGTGGTTAACTCACCTATTTCTATTCTTCCTGCATGAATTATCCTGGTTCCTAGTTGTTTAAACTAAGCAATTCAATTTTCTGATTATCACCATTAAATCTCTGGATGTCACTGGGCCAAATTATAGGTGAGATCACCTTTATTCAATGGCATCTGTCATCTGCAATATGTCTCACAGGTAGACATGCTCCAGATCTTTTGTGTTGAATGTTGCCATTGGGGAGTTCAGAGTTATATCTGGTCTATAGGGTGCAGCCTTTTCCAATACTCTTCCATCTGAATTATTTGGGTTCCCTATCATTTTATCCTTCTAGCAGGATTGTTGTTCATTTAAAAGAATTAGGCTACAATGGAGGTTGACTTAGGAGCCCGATTTTTCTGTTACCTGTTGGCAAAGGTGGATTTTTAAAAACAAAATATTATTTGTGTCTCTAAAGATAGTGGTAAGCCACCTAGGTTTATTATATGGCAACCATATATATTCCACAAAAATCAATCCATCATTTGGCTGGAATAGGAAGCAAAAACAATTAAAAACTATGCAAAAATTACTAATGCAAAATTACCTTCATTTCAAACAAAGTAATGGCAAAATCTGTTTACATTTTTTTTCAAAGAAACATAACAAGGAATAATTCAAATCTAAGAAATATACTGATACTTCAAGTTAGAATAAATTATTTATTTATTTATTTATTTATTTATCAAACTTTTATACCGCTCCCTCTCCCAAAAAGGGACTCGGGGCGGTGTACAGCCTACTAAAAAACACACAACTAACAACAAGAATAAATATACTTTAAATACAGTTTAAAAATATATTAAATACATTGGTCCGGCTGTATCCCATCCAATTGAAAATTTAGAAGTATAAAATCAGGGATTAAGTTAAAAGTTAAGAATATAAAATTAACCATTAAAACCCCATTAAATTTAAAACCCGAACCCAATTACTGGGCCAGGCCAGCCTGTCTAAAAAATAGGGTTTTCACTGCGCGCCGGAAGGTCAGGATATCCGTCATGGCCCGTATCTCCGGGGGGAGATCATTCCTTAGGGAGGGAGCTCCCACAGAGAAAGCCCGAACTCTTGGGGCCGTCAGCCGACAACGATCGGGTGGCGGCACCCCAAGCAGGGCAACCCTGTGGGAGAGTACTGGGCGGCGGGAGGTTTAATTGGTTTTATCACCGAATAGCTCAGTGAAGTATGAAAATAATTCAAATGTTTCATTGCTTCACACCAGTGTGATGTGAAGCTCAGGTTTTTCAATCAACATAACATTTATTAAAAATATAGTTTATATTTATTATATGATTGATACATTTAATACAATCCTTTTCTTACCCAGTTGGTCAGCTATCTTCCCTTCTGGACATATTTTACAATCATAGCAGCAGGATAATTTTCCTTCCACTTTCATCTTGCTATGGCCAAGAGGACACTCTTTGTTGCAGACGGAAAGAGGTAATGCCTGCTCATAAATAACAATATAATTTACAGAAAAAAAATATTTTTGGTGGATTTTTTTTCATCAGTTATCCATATGCAAACCCTTCATATCTAATTCAAACATTGGTGCAACACTTTCCAGTTTTCTTCCTGGTGTAAATTCACTTCTGAACCTTTAACTGCTTCTTATTTCAAATATATTTTATTAATTGATTTATCACTCCTAGTAATTCTATTTTAAGAATCACTTTGCAGGAAAGTGCCAGATGCTGATATGGGAAAATCTTCAACTTGAGATCTCTCTGAGTAATCTCTCCTTAAGGTCTCATTTTTTGTTGATGTCAAATCAAATCAAATAATCTATTATAAGGTCTTTGCGTAAGGTTTGTTTAAAAAAGGAGTGGATTAAAATGGATTGTTTAACACAGGAAAATTATTAGGCCATGTAAAGGGGAAAACTATGATCTTATAGACAATGATCTCTCATCTCTTGATTGGCAAATTCTATTCACTGGATGCAATACTGTTGAAGACCATTACAACATATTTTTACTTGAAGTCAAAAGAATCATCAAACTATATGTACCAGTAACAACTCCCAAAACAAACAAACAAAAAAAAAAAAAAAACAGATTACCCATAACAATAAGGAAGCTCTAATCCAAAAAGAAATCCCTTTGGCAGAAAAAAAAAATCTGGTCATGTTGCCAACTTTAAAAGCCGATACAAAAATTTATGCCAGTAGATAAAGACTGAATGTACCAATTATCGAATTAAAAAAGACGAAAACCTTCTACGCACCACTTCCACCTGCGCTTTCTACAATTTTGTAAATGACAAACTAAAAGACCCAAGGTCCATCCCACCAATAAAAGAATCAAATGGTAAAGACTGCAACGATGACACCATTAAAGCCAACCACTTTAACACATTCTTTGGCTCAGTATTTGTAAACAGCAATGGATCATGCCCAGTATTTCCTAGTCGAACCACAGACAACTACAATGATCTAATACACATCAATTTTACAGTAGATAATGTTGAAAAAGCACTGCACAATCTAAAACCATCTTTATCTATTGGTTTAGACAGAGTTTGTGCCTACTTCTTAAAAAAGCTATCCACTGCCATAGCCGAACCTCTAAGCATAATCTTTGAAAAATCTTTCAGGACCAGCTCCTTGCCAAATCTGTAGTCACTAGCCACAGTCATTCCCATCTTCAAAAAGGGAGACCCCAACCTAGTTGAAAATTACAGACCAATCTCTTTATGCTGCATCACCTGTAAAGTCATGGAATCAATTGTTAACCAATCCATTATCCTCCACTTAGGGACAAACAACCTACTCTCTAACAAACAGTTGGTTTCAGAAGGAAACTGTCCTGTAATCTGTAATTCTTGCACTGTAAAAACACTGTAAAGTTCTGCCCCCCACAGAGAGGGCTCGCAACCTGGGAGTCCTCCTGGATGTACGGCTGTCACTTGAACATCACATCGCGGCTGTCTCCAGGGGGGCGTTTCATCAGATCCATCGGATCTACCGATTGCGGCCCTTCCTGGATCGGGACGCCTTGCGCATGGTCACTCAGGCCCTTGTCACCTCTCGCCTGGACTATTGTAATGCCCTCTACATGGGGCTCCCTGCGGGGAGCATCCGGAGACTCCAGCTGGTGCAAAATGCAGCCGCGCGGGTGATCATGGGGGCGTCACGAAGCGCCCATGCGATGCCTCTCCTGCGCGAGCTGCATTGGTTACCGGTGGCTCTCCGGGTTCGCTTTAAGGTTCTAGTTTTGACCTTTAGGGCGACCCATGGCATGGGACCAGGTTACCTTCAGGACCGCATTCTGCCAGCGTTCTCCAACAGGCCGGTGCGTTCCCACAGAGAGGGTCTGCTCCGGGTGCCGTCGGCCACTATGTGTCGTCTGGTGGCGCCAAGGAGTAGGGCCTTCTCTGTGGGTGCCCCCGCCCTCTGGAATACTCTGCCACCGGAGCTCCGTACCGGCACGGACCTGAGGGCCTTCAGGCGCGCGTTGAAGACCTGGTTCTTTGAGCAGGCCGGCCTGGGCTGAGATAATGGTTTTAATTTGGTCTCCATATTTAATTCTAAATTGGGTTTTAAGGGGGGTGGGGTTTTGTTAGTTTTATCAAGCAGCCAATTGAAATTTAATATTTTTTAACTTTTGTATTCTTTGTGGGGTTTTTAGATGAGCTGTTCACCGCCCTGAGTCCCTCGGGAGAAGGGCGGTATATAAATGGAATAAATAAATAAATAAATAAATAAATAAATAATAAATATGGACTACACAACTAGATCAGGGCAAAGCAATTGACACAATTTACATAGACTTCTGTAAAGCCTTTGATTCAATGGTACATTACAAACTACTCCTGAAACTAAAGTCTTATGGTATCTCTGGATACCTGCATAACTGGATAGATGCATTCCTGTCAAACAGGCAACAATTGGTCAAAATTGGAAGAATTCTATCAAATCTCGTACCTGTCAACAGTGCTGTCCCTCAAGGTAGTGTTTTAGGACAAACTCTCTTCATACTCTATATTAGTGACTTCTGTGATTATAATAAGAGCAACTGCGTTCTTTTCGCTGATGATGTAAAACTAGTTAACACCATTGACAATGCTGCTACCCTTCAAAAAGACCTCGACTATGTGTCAGAATGGTCAAACAAATGGCAATTTCAAATCTCAACAAATAAATGCTCTATCTTACATATTGGCAAAAATAAAAAAATAAAATACAAGCTGAATAGTCAAGACCTTGTTGATGACACAAACTTTGTCAAGAACCTGGAATACTCATCTCAAATGATCTAAGTGCTATAGCCCACTGTAATTATGTAGCCAAAAAGGCATTAAGAGTTATTAATCTAATCCTGCATAGCTTTTTCTCCGGTAATAGGACTCTACTAACTAGAGCATATAAAACATTTGCTAGACCAATACTTGAATACAGCTTATCAGTCTAGAACCCGCATTACATATCTGATATTTATACAATTGAGAAAATCCAGGAATATTTTACAAGAAGAATCCTCCACTCCTCTACTCATAGCAGAATACCTTATGCCACCAGACTTGAAATTTTAGACCAAGACAACCTAGAACTACTCCACCTTCGGTTCGATCTAAGTATAGTACATAAAATTATATGGTATATTGCAATATCCTACCTATCAATAAATACTTCAGCTTCAACCAAAACAATACAAGAGTACAAAATAGATACAAACTAAAGATAAACCACACCAAACTTGATTGCAGGAAATACAACTTCAGCAACAGAGTAGTCAATCTCTGGAATACTCCACCTGACTCTGTGGTTTCTTCTCCCAACCCCCAAATCTTCAACATTAGACTGTCTATTATTGACCTCACCCCTTTCCTAAGAGGTGTGTAGGGGGCTTGCATAAGTACACCAAAATGTGCCTATCATCCTTGTCCTATTGTTTCTTTTTTCTTCTTTTTCATATCCATTTCATGTATTTATAACCATGTTTATACTTATACCTGTTACCTAATAATTGTTTGACAAAACAAACAAACAAACATAAAATGAGACATACCTGGTTAAGCATGAGAGGCCAAACAGCTTCCTTGGTAGATATGGTGAGTAGCTTTTCTGGGGGAACCAGTGGGTCAATCTTTCCAATTTGGACTTTCAGAAAGGACTTGTTTGGATATGTGACCCAATTGAAAATATCAAATCCAGTTTCTAATTCCCCATGGGGGCCAAAATAAATCTGTTCTCCAGCACTATTGTTAAAAGAGACTTGTTGCAAAAAATAGTGGAGCTAGCAGAAAAAGAAAAAAAGAAAGAAACAGGAAAGTTATCAGGACTCCTTGAACGGGATGTGAAAATTTCAATTTGTTTCTTTCAATTTGGCCTAGGTTAAATGAAAAATCATCTATTCAATTTTATCTCAGCCCACACAATTTCAACCTGGAAAATAAATATATATTTTATGAAATGCATTTTCTATTCTCAAATAAAGAATTGGCAGGTGAGAATTGAAACAGAAAATCAAGACAGGGCTGGATCTGAGAAATCACTTTCCTCTTATAGAGCATTTGACAAATTGTGAATTCAGTTTTCTTCCATACATTTTTGAAAACAAAACAAATTAAACTGATATTTTCTTCATGTGATTAGTTGACAACTTTGCAATTCGTTTGAAGTAATACTATTTCTTTTTCACAAGATTTCTTGTCATTTTTTTATTATTATAATTCCTTTTGAATCTTAGTGTCTATGGAGATTCTTAGTAATCCAAAGGTGTCCCAAAGGTGTTATTTTTTTCAAAAAAAAAAAACAGGAATGTCTTTGTTTTTCCTTGAAGATGTTCTCCTTCTTGTCCAAGAAGCTTCTACAGTTCTAAAATGAAGCAAAACACCTTCAACAAAAATAACGAAATTTCAGTTGCCTTTTGAAAAAGTACTTTTGGGACCTTTGAAACTTAGTAACTCCAAAATCCAGCTGGTAAGGAGTAAAAATGCTTTTCTGTAGCAAAGTAGTTTTCACATTGCTACATTAAAAATAGTCAAATATAATGGATTGAAAAAGATCCTTTAGACATAAAATAAACTTGGTATGTTACATAATTCTAAATGTTTCCATATTTAAGCATTAGATTTATATTTATTTTCTATTTTCTTTCATATGAAAATCTCAATTTCATATGAAAATGATTTTCATATAGCTTTGAAAGCTTTTCATATAGAAAATGATTTTCATATAGCTTTTCATATTTTCAAAATTATCTGAAAAGCATTATAGTAATTAAAACAAAACAAAACAAAAACCCAATGCCTATTCTTATTCTTGATTTGCCACAAATTTTGTATTAGCCATCATTACTTGCCAGGGTGATTGGAGGAAGAGCTTCCATCTCTTCTCATTCATTTTTTGTTCCCCTTTGAGTTTGGAGGACCGCATGGCCTTCAGAGCATGTGCCACAACATAGACTGCATTGTAGACATTGTAACTATGTGCATTCATGGTGGTCTCAAAGACAGAATTAGGAAGAATCCCCAGCTTCTCTTCTCCAGTGCAGACCCTTTCAGCATTCTCATCTTTAATATCACTGAAGAATGAACATTCAAATGCATCTTTCCAGAAATCCCTAATAAATCCATCGTTTTTTTCTAAGTTTGGGTTTTTGTTCTGCATAAATAGTTGGAATCCAGACAGCTCCTTTGAGTGAATTGCAAAGGAAAGAGCACCATGAAGAAAGTCAATGTGCAATTGTCTTTGCATCAGAATGGAAGTGAATTCCATCTGGGCTGTCATGATCCAAATTTTGGCCATTGTCTCCTTTGGAATATTATCATCATTGAAAAGATTGATTATTAATCTCAAAACCAACATGCCTGTAATTGCAATACTCAAGATGACTGCAGTAACCGTACTCTCCATAATCACTTTGTATATTTTATTTGCAGCTTCCATCATTTCAGCAGCTTCATTACCATACATCATTTGTGGAAAACATTCTATAAAGTCAAAGCAGATTCCTCTTTCTGAAAACATGGAAAGTCTCTTCTGAATGAACCTCTCTCTATCTTCCTCATAGAGAGACACTAACCCAACCCATTTCCATCCAAAAAGCAACAATAAGTGTAGTATCCCTTTGAATTGTTGTTTATCTTCTGGGAACATCCATTTGACAAACATTGCTGTTTCAGTATTTACCAATGGAGCGGATCCATATGTGATCTAAATGGAGAAAGTCAGAAGAACATAGGAATAAAGGGTCTCTTCCAAAATAATAATAATAATAATAATAATAATAATAATAATAATAATAATAATAATAATAATAATAATAATAATAATAATAATAATAAAAAGCAAAGAATGTGTGTTTATTTAATCCAATCTCTGAGTTTTTGTAGGATCCCAAAATAGGAAAGGTAAAAATTAATTTCACATCACATCTGCAATTTTGCTCAAAAAGCAAAACAGGACAGTCCTTTTAAGATATTCCTCATGTCTTATAAATTAATCATGACCTTGGCTCAAATATTTCATTTCAATTAACCAACTTTTGAATGTAAAAAATAGCTAATGAACTTCTCATATTGATCCATGTTTATGTCTCACCTGAGGAAATTTGTAGTTGTACAAAGTGATTGCCATATTGAGACAAGTGTTAGTACGGGCTCCTCCAATGACAACTACTGTGTTGGTTTGATCATTGCATTTGTAGTTGGGTATAAAATTATCCTTTGTAGATAGGAATTCCATTGCTAAATGATAAGTTGTACTTTCCACAGGATAGTCAGTAGCAATATGGAAACCAAGGCTAACATTAGGTAAAATCTCAGAATGTTCATTGATCTCCTTTACAGCAAATTCCAGAGCCAAAGTGTGCTGGTAGTTATGAGTGACGAACCTTCAGCGACAGTTAGAAACTATGTCAATATATTTTGGTTTTAGAATTGGGTAGCTGTTTTAATTTATACATATGTTTAATTTCTACATGTAAATTATGCATAAAGATATAAATTAGTGCTTATTGTTTGTTCTGGACACCTGCAATTTGATCACTAACAAATAGCTCTACATTGAATCAACTAGGAAATACTGCCCAAGTTGTGGTTAGTTAACATTGAGTTAAAGTAGCATTGAGTTAGACCCCATTTGAAATAATTTATTCACATCTGGAGATCTCAGTTAAGAAAATATGTTCATAAGATTGAGCAAGTACACACTTGGGCAACAAGACTGGCGCAAGGTTTGAGGGACAAAATCTAAGAGAAAATAATAGTAGAAGTAAATACATTCAGCCTAAAAGGCAGAAGAATAGGCTGACTGAAACCGTTCTATATATTAAAGAGTGTGAATAAGATATTAGAAGCAGTATTCTCAATATTAATTAAAACTTAAGAACATGGGGGCATAATTTCACAGTGACAGGAGGGAAGTTCAAAACTAATTTCATTATTTCACAAAATGACTGGTGGAACCATAACTAATTTCCAGAGAAGGTAGTACATCAGTCATCAGCAACTGAATTTGAACTCTGCTGGGCATAAATATATGACATCAGAGAAAAAATGCTGCCATCAGTTTCCTATGTTTCTATCTGATATCAATATTTTCTCTATCTTTATCTGTATTTTCTGAGAGAATTAAGCCAGTTCTCTTTTCACACCCTAGATATATAATTACCTAAAATACTGTATGCACTAGAGTGTTTCTCTTTTATATCTGGATAAAATGAAAGGCAAAAAAGATCATGATTAACCAGAGAGTTTTTGTAATATTTAAAAGTGGCTTTGTTAAAAGAATGACATTTGTTGAGGAGAATAGAATTAATATATTTTATGGGTAAAATAATAATATTCATCTCAATTTCAACATCAGCATTAGGATAGGTCTAGAATTTAAAATGTATTAAATATGGCCACTGGAAGAGGTCATAACAAATAACTTGCAACTAAAATCTTTACCCATAAAAGTGGAAGGAAACACAGCTTTTACATTGCAATGTGGGAGAAGATGAGATTTTGGTATGAGGAGGAGGAGAAGTAGTAGGTTACTTACAGGTACTGATCAAGGACTTCAGAAGAAGGAAGACTTTGAAAAGTGATCTCATTTGCTAGAAAGAAAACCTGATAAATAATAGCAGCAATGATTAAATCTCCAGACTGGTAATATATATGAACAATAGGAAGAGGACTACTAAGTTTGCAAGTGCAAGGAGAAGAAATGCTCATCATAGTTGGGGAAAAAAGTAAAACAAATGTTGTGAATATAACCAACTCTTTATAATATGTATTCATTGTAGACATCAAAGAGTATCTACTTTGTTACCATTCAATTGAGGACCACTTATTAACTGTATCTAAAGTTAAGATAATGAATATTATCTATAGAGTTAACCAAATAGCAAAGCTGGAAGGACTTTGGAGGTCTTCTAACGAAGTATTACAGATGAAACACATGCATGTCTGTATTTCTAAGCAGATATTAATAGAATGCAATCTCTTAAACCAAGATCATAATTTTTAAAGTTTTTGCTGGAGTTCCCTTAAGATTGTGAAAAGAAAAGACAATAACTATCCTTAAACCCTAATCAGTACCATTATTTGCACTGGTGCTTTGAGAAATATCAGAAGGAAACATGTTTATCATATCTCAACAGACACTGCAAAACTGCTATGAACCTTTGAAAGATATGAAGAAAATATGGGGGAATGAGAGTTTATGTACACAGAAGAAAACAAAACAAAACTTTTGGGGAAAAAGATAGGAAATAGATCTGTTAAGGTCATTTTTCTCAATAATTTTGTTTAATACATAACATTTTGCTGAATGGAACATCAGAAATAAGACTCTAAGATGGGATTTGAGCTTGTTAGGGTGGACCTTTGGTTCCCCAAAGAGCAGATGAGCATTTTCTGAGTGCCCCTTCTGCAATCCTTTTTCTTCAAGATCCTGCAGGAGAATGTTTGAGAACATCCAAATATCAAAAAAACTTTGGGGAGTTTTCTTTTTCTTTTCTTTTTCTTTTCTTTTCTTTTCTTACAACTAACAAATATATGTAGGAAACACACTACATTACTAATGGGTGACTTCAACTACCCTTACATCAATGAAAAAACTAATTCTGCACCGTGAGAAATCAAATAAATTGCTAACCAATCTAGCTGACAACTTTGTTATCCGTAACATAGAGGATGGAACTAGAGGGACAGCCATATTGGACTTAATTCTTACAGAGAAGAAGTGATAGAGGGAGTTGAAACTGCAGGAACCTTGGGTGAGAGTGTCCATGTCATACTGGAATTCAACATAACACAAACTCAAGCAATAGAATATAATGATATCAGAGTCTTCAATTTTTAAGAGAACTGATATTAAAAAAACTCAGAGAGAATTTGGGAAAGTTCACAGAAGAAAACAAAACACAGCTTTTGGAAAAAAAGAATGGAAATAGATCTGTTAAGCTCATTTTTCTTAATAATTTTGTTTAATACTTAGCATTTTGCTGAATACAATACTTTGGTTTTAAAAAAACATCTTAAATTGTTCTGGTTTTAAAGCTTAATTTTATTGTCCACCATCCAGGAGTTCTTCTCTGAAGGAGATGAGAAGTAAAGAAGTGTGAAATAAGCAAAGAACAATAAAGTATGAATGAGTGAATAAATAAATAAATAAAGGATGTACATTGAAAAGTAGTATTATAACAATTATTCAGGTTCTAGGAAAACATCATCTTGGAATGTGAAAGAGGCTCTGGGATGGGAGTTGAACCTGTTACAGTGGACCTATGGTTCTCCAAAGTGCAGAGGAGGATTTCCTGAGTGCTCCTTCTGCAATCTTTTTTTCTTACTATGTTACAGAGCCCCTGATTATGACATTGAACATGTAAACAACCTAAATTCACTACTAACATGCGCAACATCCTGCCCACACACTTATCTTTTTTGGTGACTTCAATCTACCTCACATTAACTGGACCCTAAACGAATGTAAAACTGAACCCATACATGCAACCTTCTACAATGCTCTAACAAATCTAGGACTGGAGCAACTAGTAACCAATAATACTAGACTTCACAACTGCTTCGATCTCATCTTCTGCAATAGTTTGAATTCAATTTATGGAATACAAATTAAAGAACCCTTCTCCAATAGTGATGAAAACATGAATGACTTTTGTCTCAACATACATCCACACAAAAATCATCACAATGACGGAATCCCCAATTATAACTTCAAAAAAGGCAACTATGATCTTACAGACAATGATCTCTCATCCCCTGATTGGCAATCCCTATTCACTGGATGCAATACTGTTGAAGACCATTGCAGCATATTTTTACTTGAAGTCAAAAAAGTCATCAAACTATATGTACCAATAACAATTTCCAAAATCAGAAAAAACAAATTACCCATAACAATAAGGAAGCTTCAATCCAAAAAGAAATCACTTTGGTGGAAAAACAAATCTGATCATGTTGCCAACTTAAAAAGCTGATACAAAAAATTACGCCACCAGATAAAGACTGAATGCACCAATTATCACATTAAACACAAGGAAAAACTACTATGCACCAATTCCACCAGTGCTTTCTACAATTTTGTAAACAACAAACTAAAGGACTCAAGCTCCATCTCACCCCTGAAAGGACCTAAAGACTGCAATGACGACATCATTAAAGCC
Organism: Bungarus multicinctus; assembly: GCA_023653725.1. Classification (NCBI taxonomy): domain Eukaryota; kingdom Metazoa; phylum Chordata; class Lepidosauria; order Squamata; family Elapidae; genus Bungarus; species Bungarus multicinctus. The sequence continues at coordinate 132,482,643 of CM042840.1, read as the reverse complement.
AACCTCTTTAACACATTCTTTGACTCAGTATTTGTAAAGAGCAATGGATCATGCCCACTATTTCCTAGTCGAACTACTAGGAAGACAATGATCTAATACATATTGATTTTACAGAAGACAATGTTGAAAAAGCACTACGCAATCTAAAACCATCTCTATCTATTGGACTGGACAGAATATGTGCCTACTTCTTAAAAAAACTATCCACTGCCATAGCCGAACCTCTAAGCATAATCTTTGAAAAATCTTTCAGGACTCTTTGCCAAAACTATGGTCACAAGCCATGGTCATCTCCATCTTCAAAAAGGGAGACCTCTCTTCATACTCTACATAAATGACCTCTGTGATCATATTAAGAACAACTGCATTCTCTTTGCTGATGATGTAAAGCTATTCAACACCACAGACAATACTGCTACCTTTCAAAAAGACCTCGACTATATATCAGAATGGTCAAACAAATAGCAACTTCAAATCTCAACAAATAAATGCTCTGTCCTACGTATTTGTAAAAAAATAACCATCAGAAAATAAAATACAAGCTGAATTGTCAAGACCTTGTTGATTATCCAAACTCCGTCAAGGACTTTGGAATACTCATCTCTAATTATCTAAGTGCTAGAGTCTACTGTAACTACATAGCCAAAAAGGCATTAAGAGCTGTTAACCTAATCCTATGTAGTTTTCTTTCTGCTAATATCACATTACTAACTAGGGTACACAAAACATTTGCAAGACCAATATTTGAATACAGCTCATCAGTCTGGAACCCTCATTATGTATCTGATATTAGCACAGTTGAAAAGTCCAGAAATATTTCACAAGAAGAGTTCTCCACGCTTCTACTCATTATAGAATACCTTATGCAACCAGACTTGAAATTCTAGACCTAGAAAACCTTGAATTATGACGTCTTCGGTCTGATCTAAGTACGGTATATCAAATCATACATTGCAATGACTTATCTGTCAATGAATACTTCAGCTTCAACCATAACAACACAAGAGCACACAATAGATAAACACACAATAAACTCAAGGTTAACCACACCAAACTTGATTGCAGGAAATATGATTTCAGCAACAGAGTGGTCAATATCTGGAATATTCTACCTGACTCTGTGGTTTCTTCCCCAAACCCCAAAAACTTTAACCTTAGACTTTCTACTATTGACTTCACCCCTTTCCTAAGAGATCTGTAGGGGGCATGCATAAGTGCACCCCTGTGCCTATCATCTCTGTTCTATTGTTTCTTTTATTTTTCTTATGTGTACCCATTTCATGTATTCAAAGCTATGTATATACTTATACCTATTATCTTGTAAGCGATTGAGAAATCAAATAAATAAATAAATAAATAAATAACAGAGTGGTCAATGTCTGGAATACTCTACCTGACTCTGTGGTTTCTTCCCCAAACCCCAAAAACTTTAACCTTAGACTTTCTACTATTGACCTCACCCCTTTCCTAAGATGTCTTAGCATGCATAACGAACCAATGTGCCTACCATCCCTATCCTGTTGTTTCTTTTATTTTTCTTATATGTATTCATTTCATGTATTCATAACTATGTTTATCCTTATACCTATTATCTTGTAAGTGATTGACAAATCAAATAAATAAATAAATAAATAAATGAATGAATGAATGAATGAATAAATAAATAAATAAATAATTGATAGATAGATAGATAGATAGATAGATAGATAGATAGATAGATAGATAGATAGTAACTTAGACTTCAGCAAGGCATTCAAAAAGTAGACCACAACCTACTTCTTGTTTAGCTAGAAAAAAGTGAGATACATAGCATCACTACCGGATGGATTCATAACTGACTGACAAACTGTTCTCAATGAGTAATCCTTAATGGACTCTATGTGTAGATGGAGGGAAGTAATAGTGGGGTCCCATAATATTCTGTCTTATGCCCAGTAGTCTTCAATATCTTCAAAAATAACTTAGATGAGAGAATAGAAGGGGAACTTACCAAATTTGCAGATGAAACTAAGCTGGTAGGAATAGCTAACACCCAAGAAGATAGGTTCGGGATCCAGATCTTGACAGACTTGAACACTGGGCTATATCTAATAAAATGAAATTCAATGTAGAGAAAAATAAAGATTTATACTTTTAGGCAAGAAAAACCAGAAGTACACATATAGACTGGGTGAAACCAGGCCTAATAGCACTAACTCTTAGAGGGATCTTGGAGTCTTAGTGGACAACTAACTAAATATGAGCCAGCAGTATGCAATGGTATAAAAATTATCCTTTGTAGATAGGAATTCCATTGCTAAATGATAAGTTGTACTTTCCACAGGATAGTCGGGAGCAATATGGAAACCAAGGCTAACATTAGGTAAAATCTCAGAATGTTCATTGATCTCCTTTACAGCAAATGCAAGAGCCAAAGTATGCTGGTAGTTATGAGTGATGAACCTTCAGTGACAGTTAGAAATTATGACAATATATTTCATTTTTAGAATTGGGCAGCCCTTTTAATTTATACATATGTTTATAAATTATACATGTAAATTATACATACATAAAAATATAAATTAATTCTTATTGTTTGTTCTGGACACCTGCAATTTGTTCACTAATAGCTCTACATTTAATCAAATAGGAAATACTGATCAAGTTGTGGTTAATTTAATTAATTTAATTTATTTGATATGTCTATCACTTACAAGATAATAAGTATAAGTAAAAACATAGTTATGAATACATGAAATGGATACATGTAAGAAAAATAAAAGAAACAATAGGACAGGGATAGTAGGCACATTGGTGTGCTTATGCGCACCCCCTACAGACCTCTTAGGAAAGGGGTTAGGTCAATAGTAGACAGTCTAAAGTTAATGATTTTGGGGTTTGGGGAAGAAACCACAGAGTCAGGTAGAGTATTTCAGACATTGACCATTCTGTTGCTTAACATTGAACTAAGGTAGCATTTAGTCAGACCCCATTTGAAATAATTTATTCACTTCTGGAGATCCTCACTTAATAAAATGTATTCATAAGATTGAGTAAGTCCAGAGATAGGCAGCAAAACTGGGACCAATTTTTGAGAGACAAAATATAACAGGAAATATTAGCGGAAGTGAATACATTCAGCCTAAAGGGCAGAAGAATAGGCTGACTGAAACCCTTCCATATATTAAAGAGTGTGAAAAAGATACTAGAAGCAGTATTCTCAATATTAATTAAAACTTAAGAACCTGGGGGAATAATAATAATAATAATAATAATAATAATAATAATAATAATAATAATAATAATAATAATAATAATAAATATTTAATTATATACCGCTCCTCTCCCGAAGGACTCGGAGCAGTGCACAGCCGTACAGTTAAAACAATAAATATGTGGGAAAATAAAACTAAATTAAACCAAAACCCTGGCTGTAAACAATTTAAAACCCTTCTCTAAAACCCTAAAATTTAATAAAAAATAAAACACCCCAAATCTAAAATCAGCCCAAGCCGGCCTGGTCAAAGAGCCAGGTTTTCAAGGCATGCCTGAAAGTCCCCAGGTCCGTGGCTGTCCGTAACTCCGGGGGCAACCCATTCCAGAGGGCAGATGCCCCCACAGAGAAGGCCCTATTCCTCGGAGTCACCAGCCGGCACATAGATGCCAACGGGACCCGCAGGAGACCCTCCCTGTGGGAGCGCACCGGACGGTGGGAGGAAAATGGCAGAATGCGGTCTTGTAAATATCCTGGTCCGATGCCATGGAGCACTTTAAAAGTTAACACCAAAATTTTAAAGCGCACCCAAGAGGCCACTGGCAACCAATGCAGTTCGCGTAGGAGGGGCGTCACATGCGTGAACCTTGACACCCCCATAATCACCCGCGTGGCCGCATTCTGTACCAGTTGAAGCCTCCGGATGCTCTCATTCGGGAGCCCCATGTAGAGGGTGTTACAATAGTCCAGTCGGGAGGTGACCAGGGCATGAGTGACTGTGCGTAAGGCATCCCGACCCAGAAAGGGCCGCATCTGGTGAATCAGGTGAACCTGATGAAACACCCCCCTGGAGACGGCCATAATATGGTCTTCCAAAGACAGCCGTACATCCAGGAGGACACCCAGATTGCAAACCCTCTCTGCAGGGGGCAAAATCTCACCCCCAATAGCCAGCGATGGAACTATCTGGCTATATTGGGACACCGGAAACCACAGCCACTCAGTCTTGGAAGAGTTGAGTCGGAGCCTGTTCCCACTCATCCAGTTCCGCACGGCCTCCAGACACCGGGACATGACCTCCACGGCATTGTTGGGGTGGCTTGGGGTGGAGATGTACAGCTGGGTATCATCAGCATACAGATGACATCTCACCCCAAAGCCACGGATGATCTCCCCCAGCGGCTTCACATAAATGTTGAATAGGAGAGGAGAGAGGACCGACCCCTGAGGCACCCCGCAATCGAGGGGCCTAGAGGTGGATCTCTCCCCCCTGCCAACACAAATTTCACATGGTCGGAGAGGAAGGAGGCGAACCACCGCAACATGGTGCCCCCAACCCCCAACCCCCCCCAACCGCCGCAATAGGATACTATGGTCGATAGTATCAAAAGCCGCTGATAGGTCTAATAGGACCAGGACAGAGGAATAACGCCTGTCACGGGCCCTCCAGAGATCATCAACCAACGCAACCAATGCCGTTTCGGTACTATGTCCAGGCCTGAAGTCCGATTGGAAGGGATCCAGGTATGTGTCTTCATCCAGGTACTGGGGAAGCTGACCTGCCACCACACTCTCAACAACTTTCGCCATGAAGGGAAGGTTGGAGACAGGACGATAGTTGTTCAAAAGAGTTGGGTCCAGGGAGGGCTTCTTGAGGAGGGGTCGCACCACCGCCATTTTCAAGGCAGTAGGCAGCGAGCCCGCCATCAAAGAAGCATTAACAATTCCCTGGAGCCAACTCCGCATCACCTCTCTTGAGGTAGAGACCAACCAGGAGGGGCAAGGGTCCAATAAACATGTGGTGGCATTCAGCCGCCCCAGCAACCTGTCTATACCCTCAGCGGTCACAGGGTCAAACTCATCCCAGATAACCGTCTCAATACTCACCGCGGTCACCTCCCCCGGGATCTCCCAACTAGAGTCCAACCGGCCCGAATCTGAGCGATTTTATCGTGCAGAAATCGTGAAAACTACTCCGCTCTTCCCTGCAAGAGATCTTCCCTCGCTCCTGGCCCAATCAGGGAGCGGGTCACTCTAAACAGGGTGGCGGGTCGATTTTCTGCCGATGCAATAAGGGCGGAGAAGTGAGAACGCTTCGCCACCTCTATCACCACTAGATAGGTCCTAATATAGGACCTAATCTGTGTTCGGTCAGACTTGGCACGACTGGCCTTCCAGACGCCCTCCAGACGCCTTTTCAGGCTTTTCATCTCCCTCAGCTCCTCCGTAAACCACAGAGCCGAGCGAGATCTCTGCCGGCTCAGAGGTCGCAAAGGCACAACTCGGTCCAAAGCCTGGGCAGCCAACCTATCCCAGGTGGCTACCAAGTCTGTGGCCGAGTTATGAGCCAGAGTTTCAGGTAATGGCCCAAGCTCCGTCTGGAACCATTCAGGATCCATCAGGCATCTGGGGCGGAACCATCACCTTGGCTCCACCTCCCTGCGGTGCGGATTGGTGGTACAGAAGTCTAGTCTAAGGAGAGAATGATCAGACCATGACAAAGGTTTGATGACTATATCCCCTAACCGATCATTCAACCACTGTCCAGAGATGAAAATCAGATCCAGCGTGTGTCCTTCCATGTGAGTGGGTCCAGAAACTAATTGGGTCAGGTCCAAGGCCATCATGGAGGCCAAGAACTCTCGGGCCACCCCAAAGAATTCACCAAGCGAAGGCAGGTTGAAGTCACCCATAACTAGTAGTCAGGGTTTCTCCACCGCCAGCTCGGCTATTACCCCGAGGAGCCTGGGCAGGGCCGATGATACATAGCAGGGAGCCAGGTGCATTATCAAAAGATCCATCTACCCGCATAATCTCACAGTGACAGGAGAGATGTTCAAAACTAATGTTATTATTTCACAAAAAGACTGGTGGAACCATAATTAATTTCCAGAGAATTTAGTGCATCAGTCATCAGTAACTGAATTTGAACTCTGCTGGGAATAAATATATGACATCAGAGAGAAAAATGCTGCCATCAATTTCCTATGTCTCTATCTGATTTCAATATTATCTCTATCTTATTTGTATTTTCTGAGAGAATTAAGCCAGTTCTCTTTTCACACCCTAGATGTGTAATTGCCTAAAATATGCACTAGAGAGTTTCCTGTTTGATACCTTCATGAAATGAGTGGCAAAAATGCTCACGGTTAACCAGATAGCTTCAACAATATTTAGATTAATCCATCTTTTTTTCAAATTTCCAACAAGGGACTTAATTGAAAGAAGGACGTTTATTGAGAAGAATGAAATTCATGTACTTTATGATTAAAACTAATAATATTCACCTGAATTTCAACATCAGCATTAGGATAGGTCTAGAATTAAAAAAGGAATTAAATGTCATCAGTGGAACAGGTCATAACCAGCCAATATCTTTAAGCATAAAACTGGAAGAAAACACAGCTTTTAGGTTGCAAGGTAGGAGAAGATGAGGTTGTGGTATGAGGACAAAGAAAGGAAGTAAGATACTTACAGGTACTTATCAAGGACTTCAGAAGAAGGAAAGCTTTGAAAAGTGACCTCATTTGTAAGAAAGAAAACCTGATAAATAATAGCAGCAATGATTAAATCTCCAGACTGATAATATTTATGAACAATTGGAAGAGGACTACCAAGTTTGCAAGTGCAGGGAGGAGAAATGTTCATCATAGTTGGAAAAAAAAATAAAACCAATATTCTGAATACAGCCAACTCATTGTAATATATAGTCATTGCAGACATCAAATAGTAGCTCCTTTGTTACCATTCAACTGAGGACCACTTATTAACTATATCTAAAGTTAAGATAATGAATATTATCTAAAATTAACTGAATAAAAGATCGGGAAAGGACTTTGAAGGTCTTCTAATGAAGTATCACAGATGAAACACACGCATGTTTGTATTTCTGAATAATAGAATGCAATGTCTTAATCCATGATCAAAGTTTTTACAGTGTTTGCTGGAGTTCCCTTAAGATTTTGAAAAGAAGAGACAATAACTATCCTTAATTACTAGTCAGTACCCCTATTTGCACTAGTACTTTGAGAAATATCAGATAGAAACATGTTTATCATATCTTAATAGACACTGCAAAACTGCTATGAACCTTTGGAAGATATGAAGAAAATATGGGGGAATGAGAGTTTATGTGCACAACAAAACACAAGTTTTGGGGGGAAAGATAGGAAATAGATCTGTTAAGGTCATTTTTCTCAATATTTTTTTTTAATACATAGCATTTTGCTGAATAGAACATCAGAAATAAGGCTCTAAGATGGGAGTTGAGCCTTTTATGGTGGACCTACGGTTCCTCAAAGAGCAGATGAGTATTTTCTGAGTGCTCCTTCTGTGATCTTTTTTTCTCAAGATCCTGCAGAAGAATGTTTGAGAACATCCAAATACCAAAATAACTTTGGGGAGTTTTCTTTTTTGTTTCTTTTCTTTTGTCTTTTTTTCTTACCAACTAACAAATATATGTAGGAAACACACTACAATAGTAATGGGTGACTTCAACTACCCAGAGATCAATGAGAAAACTAATTCCGCACCAAGTGAGAAATCAAATAACCAATTTAGTTGACAACTTTGTTATCCGTTACATAGAGGATGGAATTAGAAGGACAACCATACTGGATTTAATTCTTACAGAGAAGAAGAGATAGAGGGAGTTGAAACTGCAGGAACCTTGGGTGAGAGTGTCCATGTCATACTATTTATTTATTTATTTATTAAATTTCTATACCACCCCCTCTCCCAAAAAAGGGACTCGGGGTGGTGTACAGCCAACTAAAAACAAAAACAATATATACAATTAAAAACAAATTAAAAACAATTACATTAGAGGCCGAACATACAATTTAAAAATATAAAACTAATAAAAAATTTAAAATTTAAAAAAATTAAAATACCAAGTTTTAAAAACCCCAAAAATCATTACTGGGCCAGGCCGGCCTGTTGAAAAAACAGGGTCTTTACTGTGCGCCGGAAGGTCTGAATGTCGGTAATGGCCTGTATCTCCGGGGGCAAATCGTTCCAAAGGGAGGGAGCCCCCACAAAGAAGGCCCGCACCCTCGGGGCTGCCAACCAGCAACGACCAGGTGGTGGAAGCCCGAGGAGGCCAACCCTGTGGGAGCGCACTGGGCGGTGGGAGGCTGTTGATGGCAGCAGGTGGTCCCGTAAGTACCCAGGTCCCGAGCCATGGAGCGCTTTAAAAACGATCAATACCACCTTGAATCGAATCCGGAAGGCCACAGGAATTCAACATAACACAAACACAAGCAACAGAACATAATGATATCAGAGTCTTCAATTTGAAAAAAAAAAACGGATATTAATAAACTCAGAGAGAACATGGGAAAGATTCCTTGGATGAAAATCCTAAAGGGAAAATAACTCAAGAATCTTGGAAACTCTGAAAAATATTATCATAAAATCCCAGACTATCACAATACCAATGAGAAAGCAAAACAAGAAATCCAAGAAGAAACCAGCATGGCTGTCTGTCCAAAATTTTCTGTGGCAAATTTAAAGACCAAAAGGACAAGTACCAAAAATGGTAAGCGGGAAACACTACAGGGCTTTACAAAGATCTCTGTGACAAATGTAAAGACAAAAAGAACAAGTACAAAAAATGGTAAGAGGGACACACAACTAAAGCAGAATAGCCAAAATCTGCAAAGACAGTCAGTAAACCAAAGGCTCTGATTAAACACAGACATGAAGTAAAAGTAAAAGATAATTTTAAAAGTTTCTTCAAATATATAAATAACAAGGAAAAAAAATCAAGGAAACAGTCAGTCCACTAAAGAGAGAAGACAGCAAGGAAGTAACAGGCAAACGAGAGATAACAGAGATGCTTAACTCATTATTTGTATCGGTCTTCAGGTAAAAAAAAAAAACCAAAACCATATAGTCCAAACTACAAATAAATAATTGTAAAAAACAGACTACAAATAAAAGTTAAAATAAGCAAAAACAATAGTAAGAGAACACCTATCTGATCTTGACAAATCCTAATCACTGGGACCTGATGGGTTATTTATTTTTTATTTTATTTTATTTATTTTGTCAATTGCTTACAAGATAATAGGTATAAGTAAAATATAGTTATGAATACATGGATACATATAAGAAAAATAAAAAAGAAACAATAGGACAGGGATGATAAGCACATTGGTGCATTTATGCACGCCCCCTACAGACCTCTTTGGAAAGGGGCGAGGTCAATAGTAGACAGTCTAAAGTTAAAGTATTTGGGGTTTGGGGAAGAAACCACAGAGTAAGGTAGAGTATTCCAGACATTGACCACTCTGTTGCTGAAGTCGTATTTTCTGCAATAAGTTTGGTGGAATTAACCTTGAGTTTGTATCTATTGTTTGCTCTTGTGTTTTATGGTTGAAGCTGAAGTATTCATTGACAGGTAGGACATTGCAATGTATGATTTTACATACTATACTTAGATCGAACCGAAGGTGGCATAGTTCTAGATTTTCTAGGTCTAGAATTTCGAGTCTGGTGGCATAAGGTATTCTGCAACAAGTAGAGGAGTGAAGAACTCTTCTTGTAAAATATTTCTGGACTTTCTCAACTGTGTTAATATCAGATACGTAATGTGGGTTCCAGACTGAGCTGTATTCGAGTATTGGTCTAGCAAATGTTTTGTATGCTCCAGTTATTAGTGTAGTATTACCAGATAAAAAAACTACATAAGATAAGGTTAACAACTCTTAATGTCTTTTTGGCTATGTAGTTACAGTGGGCTCTAACACTAAGATCATTAGAGATGAGTACTTCGAGATCCTTGACAGATCTTGGATCATCAGCCTGTATTTCATTTTCTGATTTTTTTTGCCAATATGTAGGACAGAGCATTTATTTGCTGAGATTTGAAGTTGCCATTTGTTTCACTATTCTAATACATAGTCAAGGTCTTATTGAAGGGTAGCAGTATTGTCTTTGGTGTTGAATAGCTTTACATCATCACTGAAGAGAACGCAGTTGCTCTTAATATGATCACAGAGGTCACTTATGTACAGTATGAAAAGAGTTGGTCCTAGAACACTGCCTTAGGGGACACCACTGTTGACAGATACAGAATTTGATGGGACGCTCCCAATTTTGACCATTTGTTGTGTGTTTGACAGGAATGCTCCAGTTATGCAGGTGTCCAGAGATACCGTAAGATTTTAGTTTTAGGAGTAGTTTGTCATGTACCACTGAATCAAAGGCTTTACAGAAGTCTATGTAGATTGCATCTATTGCTGAGCCCTGATCGAATTGTGTTGTCCATATGTTTTTGCAGTGTAAGAGTTGCAGATTACATGATAGTTTTTTCCTAAAACCAAATTGTTTATTAGAGAGTAAGTTGTTTGTCTCTAAGTGGAGGATGATGGATTGGTTAATAATTGATTCCATGACTTTACAGGTGATGCAGCATAAAGAGATTGGTCTGTAATTTTCAACTAGGCTGGGGTCTCCCTTTTTGAAAATGGAGATGACCGTGGCTTGTGACCATAGTTTTGGCAAAGAGCTGGTCCTGAAAGATTTTTCAAAGATTATGCTTAGAGGTTCGGCTATGGCAGTGGATAGTTTTTTTAAGAAGTAGGCACATATTCTGTCCGGTCCAATAGATAGAGATGGTTTTAGATTGCATAGTGCTTTTTCAACATTGTCTTCTTTAAAATTGATATGTATTAAATCATTGTAGTTGTCTCTGGTTCAACTAAGAAATACTGGGCATGATCCATTGATGTTTACAAATACTGAGCCAAAGAATGTGTTAAAGAGGTTGGCTTTAATAGTGTCATTGTTGCAGTCTTTACCATTAGGTCCTTTCAGGGGTGGGATGGAGCTTGAGTCCTTTAGTTTGTTGTTTATAAAATTGTAGAAAGTATGGGTGGAATTGGTGCGTAGAAGGTTTTCTTCTTGTTTAATGTGATAATTGATGCATTCAGTCTTTATCTGGTGGCATAAATTTTTGCATCGGCTTTTGAAGTTGGCAACATGACCAGATTTGCTTTTCCGCCAAAGTGATTTCTTTTTGAATTGAAGCTTTCCTTTTTGTTATGGGTAATTTGTTTTTTCTGGTTTTGGTAGTTGTTATTGGTACATGTAGTTTGATGACTCTTTTGACTTCAAGTAAAAATATGTTTTAATGGTCTTCTACAGTATTGCATACAGTGAATAGAATTTGCCAATCAAGGGATAAGAGTTCGTTGTTTATAGGATCATAGTTGCCTTTTTTGAAGTTATAATTGAGGATTCCGTTGTTGTGATGATTTTTGTGTGGACGTATGTTAAGACAAAAGTCAATCATGTTGTGATCACTGTTGGAAAAGAGTTCTTCAATTTGTATTCTGTAAATTGAATTCAAACTATTGCAGAAGATGAGATCGAGACAGTTGTTAAGTCTAGTTTAGTTGGTTACTAGTTGGTTACTAAGTCTAGTTTAGTTGGTTACTAGTTACTAGTCCCAGGTTTGTTACTGCATGTATGGATTCAGTTGTACATTCATTAAGGGTCTAGTTAATATGAGGTAGATTGAAGTCACCAAGAAAGATAAAAGCATGTGGGCAGGATGCTGCCCATGTTAGTAGTGTATTTAGCTTGTTTGCATTTTCAATGTCATAATCAGGGGCTCTGTAACATAGTAAGAACCAAAATGTGATATTTAGGGACATTTCACAGATGATGATCTCAGGAATAAGCTCCTGTGTAACTTCGATGTTTTTTAGATGTAGGGGAGCTGGCAAACGTCATCTCAGAACCACTGTACCACATCTTTCAAAAATCCTGGAGCACTGGTTAACTACCAGAAAACTGGAAAAGAGCTGATGTGGTTCCCATCTTCAATAATAGGGGAGAAGAACAGACACAGGAAACCACAGACTAATCAGTCTAACATCAATATCCAGGAAGATATTGGAAAAGATGATAAAAAACTAATCTGTCAACATCTACAAATGAGTAAAGTAATAATTAGCAGTCAGCACAGGTTTGTTAAAAACAGATTATGCCAAACCAATCTTACTTCATTCTTCAACATAGTGACTAAATTAGTAGACCAGTAAAATACCATGAACATAATAACTTAGACTTCGGCAAGACATTCAACAAAGTTGACCACAAACTACTTCTTGTTAAGCTAGAAAATAGTGAGATAGATAGCACCACCACCAGATGGATTCATAACTGGCTGAAAAACTGTACTCTTTAAATGAGTAGTGTCAGGCTGTCTTCAGAGAACAGCACAGAGATAAGAGCCTCACAGTTATCAGGGACCCAAAGAGCAGTAGAAAATATCAGACTACAGCTAAGCAGAAAGCCCAACAACAGAAACGATGTTTCATCTGTGGTGACACTACTCATTTAAAGAGCGATTGTTTGCTGTAAAGTCAAGTTGATGTAGAAATTGCTGTTGCAAAAGCCAGCAATAGTAATGGCTGAAATCAATGGCTTATTGACAATGGGGCTAGAAAAATGACTATTAATAATGCTAAACTGTTTTACAGAATGGGTGCAGCTGTAGGAGACATAGTAGCCTTGCCATAGTAAATGGCAAGAATGCTAAAGTCATTGGAAGAGGAAGTGTGCAAATTCCATATTTGGAAACAAGGTTTAATAATGTTTTATGTTTGTCAGAAATGGAACATAATTTGCTGAGTGTCTCTAGTTTATACAAGTAAGAATTTGAGAGCACATTTGTAAATGGGCAATGCCTTATAAAGAAAAATGGGATTGTCTGTGCAAAGGCATAAAGCATGATAACCTTTATATGTTACAGGGACAAAAAGTTCAATGTGCACAAACATTTGGCAATGTTGCAAAACATTATTCATGTGTGTTCATCTTTTGCACAGAAAAGTTGGGCATGCCAGCTTTACAATAGTTCAAACAATGGATCAGTATGCAGAGGGATTGCATGTAAAGGAATGTAAGGCATATTTGGATTTTGAAGTATGCAAAACATCAAAATCTAAGGCACCCCCAGTAAGTAAGAGTAGCACAAGGCAGGCAACAAGAGCTGGTACATGCAGTTTTTGTGGGCCCAATGCAAGCCAGTTTGGGAGGAGCTAAGTATGTGCTGGTCATTGTAGATGAATATAGCAGATTTGGGTTCTGCTATTTACTAAAGAGTAAAACAGAGGTGATACATAAATTTAAGCAATGAGTAAGCTTTGTAGAAAGAAGATATAAACAACAGGTATATCAGCTGCAAACTGACAGAAGTTCAGAATTCATGTCAATAAGTTTTCAACAGTGGTTGGCACAATTAGGAATAAAACACAGATGCAAAAATCCTTAAACAGCAGCTGAGAATGGTGTTGCTGAGAGATGCAAAACATGAATGACATTGCTAAAGGATTATGATCTAAGCAGGTCATATTTGGGGTGAAGCCATATTGACTGCTAATTATTTGGTTAATAGATTGTAGAGTTCCTTCATTAATTTATTTTATTTATTTATTTGCAAGATTTATATACCGCCCCCCTCTCCTCGCGGGACTCGGGACAGTGTACAGCTATTAAAAAAATACAATAATAATACAATAATTAAAAACAATTAAAAATATTAAATTAGGTGGCCAAATAATAAAAACGAGACAAGAATTTAAAAATAAGGACTAAAACCAATTAAAACAGAATTTAAAACCCCATAAAACCCTAGGCCAGACTAGCTTGATAAAATAAATAAGTTTTCAACACGCACCGGAAAGTCAGAAGGTCAGGGATGATCCTTATCTCCGGGGGTAATTCATTCCAGAGGGAGGGTGCCCCCAAAGAGAAGGCACGCACCTTCGGAGTCACCAGCCGTCCAGCTGGCAGCACCCCGAGGAGACTCACTCTATGGGAGCGCACCGGCCAACGGGAGATTGATGGTGGCGGTAGGAGTCCCGTAAATACCCAGGTCCCAAGCCATGGAGCGCTTTAAAGATGTAACTAACACCTTGAAACGCACCCGAAAGACCACCGGGAGCCAATGCAGCTCGCGCAAGAGTGGTGTAACATGAGAGCTCCGAAAAGCCCCCAAAACCAACTGCGTGGCCGCATTCTGCACCAGTTGGAGCCCTTGGGTGCTCTTCAAGGGGAGCCCCATGTAGAGAGCATTGGCATAGTCTAGGCGGGAGATAATGAGGGCGGATGTGACTGTGCAAAGCGCATCCCGATCCAGAAAGGGCCGCAATTGGTAGATCCTACGGACCTGATAAAAAGCCCCCCTGGTGACGGCCACTATATGTTCTTCTAACAACAGCTGTACGTCCAGGAGGACACCCATATTGCACGCCCTGTCTGTGGGGGCAAGAATCCCCCCCCCACACACACACAGCCAGCAATGGAACTAGCTGGATGTATTAGAGTGCCAGAAAGCACAGCCATTCAGTCTTAGCTGGGTTGAGCTGAAGCCTGTTCCGCCCCATCCAACCCCACACAGCCTCCAGGCACCGGGTCATCACTTCAATGGCTTCGTTGGGGTGGCCTGGGGTAGAAATGTACAGCTGAGTATCATCAGCGTACTGATGAAACTCTACCCCAAAGCCACGGATGATCTCACCCAGCGGCTTCATATAAATGTTGAACAGCAGGGGTGAGAGCACCAACCCCTGAGGAACCCCGCAGATCAGGGGCCTTGGGGTTGATCTCTGCCCCCCTGCCAACACAAATTGCGAATGGTCAGAGAGGAAGTAGGAGAACCACCGCAAAACAGTGCCCCCCACTCCCATGCAGTGCTATATGAACGAAAACCACTTCTAGCACATTTAAGGGTTTTTGGAAGCAATGAGTGGGTACATATTCCAAAAGCAATTAGAAGAAAGGGCAACCAAAGGCTGGAAAGTTCAGATTTGTGGGCTATGAGCCAGGCTCAAAAAGTTATTGCTTTAGCAATGGGAGCAAAATAATAGTGCTTTCAAGGTCTGCAAATTTTGCAGAACAAAATTGGAATAGAATTGATGAAAATTTGTGGAATGATCCACTTAGTGAGGTAACTCGCTTAGTGACAGTAATTCACTTAGTGATGGTGTCAATATTCAGGGAGGAAAAGCTGAACAAGATATGAAGCATGAGACAGTTGACACACATAAGCAGTCAGGGCCACGCATGTCAGAGACATGGAACAAGGGGATTCCACCTGACAGGTATTCTGCTAGTGAAGTTAAAGTGTATAATGTATGGTATGAGTCAAGGAACTACAAAGAAGTGTTGGCATTACCTAAAATTGAACAAGCAAAGTGGTACAATATAAAGCAAGGTTATTTGCACAGGGGTTTTCACAGATGAAAAATGTGCACTATGATGAGATATTCATGCCAACTGTAAAGAGTAAGATCATCAGGCTGGCACCAGTGTTGACAGCAGCACATGGCCATAAAATTTGGCATTTTGACATAACCACTGCATTTCTCAATGCAGAATTAAAGGAAGAAATTTACATGGTTCAAGCACCAAGGTATGAAAGTAAGAAGCCTAACACAGTATATAAACTGAACAAGGCCATTTATGGGCTGAAGCAGTCAGGCAGGAATTGGAATATATGTTTAGATAAGGCATTGAAAGGTCTTGGGTTCAAGAGTTGCAAGGCTGATAGTTGCATATCCACTGGAAAGTTAAAAGGTAGGGATCAATGCAATTGCATTGGATAGGTATAAAAATGAATTCTCAGGTATTTGGAGGGAACTGTGAATGTGGGTCTTCAAATACAGGTATCTGAAGAATATTTAAAGGTAATTGAATTTATATCTATTCCAGTTTTGAAGGGATGAATGTCAGAATATATTCATGAACTGGAATAGAGCTTATAACAAGGTCAGCCAATGAATAGGCATAGCAACTAAATCAGCCAATGAGGACTGTTTTGGAAACTGAAACTAGAAGTAGTTTGGCATGGCTGTATATTAAGTTCTGCAACTCTGCAGCTATGTTGAGCTCTGAGTCTGTCTATTGAAATGAAACTGCTTCTCTCCTCTGCTTGCCTTCTGAATTAAAGTGAAACTGATGTCTGCTTCTGAGCTCCTAACTTGTTGCTGAAGCTCTGAACTTGTAACATGTCTACTTCTGTCCGAGTTTGCTCCATGTTGGAGAAATATACAACTGGTTTCTAAAATCTACTTATTATGTTTATATAGACATTAAATGAAGCATCAGCAATCTCTGTTTATTTTTCTGGTGCTGAATTATCACTGCAAAACTCTCAATACCTTTCTCACATTGATATGTATAAATAATATAAAATAAAAAACTTGATGGGAAAAAAGTCTGTCGATATCCATCTGGATCTTGAGCCTATCTTCCAGGGTCTTAGCTATTCCTGCCATCTTAATATTATTTGCAACTTTGGTAAGTTCCCCTTCTATTCCCTCATCTAAGTCATTTATGAAGATATTGAAGAATACTGGGCCTAAGATGGAACCTTGTGAGATCTCACTGCTTATTTCCCTCCAAGTACATGTAAACCCATTAAGTTTTCTAAATATTGGAAAACTGCTTTCATGTCTCCCTGTGGGGAGCATCCGGAGACTCCAGTTGGTGCAAAATGCAGCCGCGAGGGTGATTATGGGGGCGTCGCGTAGCGCCCATGTGACGCCTCTCCTGCGCGAGCTGCATTGGTTGCCGATGGCTCTCCGGGTTCGCTTTAAGGTTCTAGTTTTGACCTTTAGGGCGACCCATGGCATGGGACCAGGTTACCTTCAGGACCGCATTCTACCAACGTTCTCCAACAGGCCGGTGCGTTCCCACAGGGAGGGTCTGCTCCGGGTGCCGTCGGCCGCTATGTGTCGTCTGGCGGCGCCAAGGGGTAGGGCCTTCTCTGTGGGTGCCCCCGCCCTCTGGAATACTCTGCCACCGGAACTTCGTACCGGCACGGACCTGAGGGCCTTCAGGCGCGCGTTAAAGACCTGGCTCTTTGAGCAGGCCGGCCTGGGCTGAGATAATGATTTTAAATTTGATCTCCATTTTAATTTTATATTGGGTTTTAAGGGTGGGGGGGGGGTTTCCTAATTTTAGTCTGCAGCTAATTCCAATATTTAATTATTTTTTAACTTTTGTATTTGTGGGGTTTTTAGACGAGCTGTTCACCGCCCTGAGTCCCTTGGGAGAAGGGCGGTATATAAATGTAATAAATAAATAAATAAATAAATAAATAAATGTCTGTGGGTTCCTTCTCTTTGCTAGGCTAGCTGTGCCAAGTTCCTGTGACCTTTCTTCATACTTTAGTCTTCAGTCCGCTAATCATCCTGGATGTTCTTCTCTGACTTTTTCTAGATTCTCAATATCTTTTTATAGTCTCAACATCATTGTGGTGGTGATGTAAAATCTACTTATTATGTGATTAAATATCATCTCAACAACACATCATTGTGGTGACCAAAATTGGATGCGGTGTACTAGGTGTGGCATTATTAAGGCTTTATAAACTATTATTAGTACCTCACTTGATCTTGATTGTATCAATCTATTAATGCAGTTTTGCACTGTATAAATCTGTTAATGCAGGGTTGCATTGGCTTTTTTGGCTGCTGTTGCATACTGTTTGCTCATATTTAGCTAGTTGTTCACTAAGACTCCAAGATCCCTCTCACAGTTACTGCTATTAAGCCTGGTTTCAGCCAGTCTATATGTGTACTTTTAGTTTTTCTTGCTTAAGTGTAAGTCTTTATTTTTCTCTAAAATGAATTTCATTTTATTAGTTAGAGTCCAGTGTTCAAGTCTGTCAAGATCCATCTGGATCGTGACCCTATCTTCTGCAGTGTTAGCTACTACTGCTCGGTTAGTATCATCTGCAAATTTGGTAAGTTCCCCTTCTATTCCCTCAGCTAAATTATCTAATTTTTGATGAAGGGCAAAGAGCTCTTTGAAAAAACATAAAAGTGTATTTTTTTTTTAGTGGATGAAGCCTGACTTTTATGGCTCTTTCATTCATTATAAACATTTTCCACTAGAAAACAGATAAAGGGTTTAAGGGACTTTAATAATCATATTATTATCTACATATAATTCTTAGACATAATTCTAGCTTTATATATTAACAACTTATGGTAATTAAACATATATATCATATATATATATTAGCATCATAACTTTCTATTTTCTTCAGGGGTTTTTTGAGTGTATGAAAAACTTGTTCAAAGAAGCATGCTTGACTGCAAATGTTGTATATAAATCATTTTTTTTTTTTTTGCTCATAATGGACCTAGAGTGCTCTCTTATCCTAAGTAAAGTAGAGCTTTTTCATTATTTATTTATTATTTATTAGTCAATTACTTACAAGATAATAGGTATAAGTAAAACATACATGGATACATATAAGAAAAATAAAATGTAAAAGAAACAATAGTAAAGGGACAGTAGGCACGTTGGTACACTTATGCACGCCCCCTACAGGAAAGGGGTGAGGTCAATAGTAGACAGTCTAAGATTAAAGTTTTTGGGGCTTGAGGAAGAAACCACAGAGTCAGGTAGAGTATTCCAGACATTGACCACTCTGTTGCTGAAGTCATATTTCCTGCAATCAAGTTTGGTGCGATTAACCTTGAGTTTGTATCTATTGTTTGCTCTTGTGTTGTTATGGTTGAAGCTGAAGTATTCATTGACAGGTAGGACATTGCAATGCATGATTTTATGTACTATACTTCGATCAGACCGAAGGCGATGTAGTTCTAGATTTTCTAGGTCTAGAATTTCGAGTCTGGTGGCATAAGGTATTCTGCAATGAGTAGAGGAGTGAAGAACTCTTCTTGTAAAATATTTCTGGACTTTCTCAACTGTGTTAATATCAGATACGTAATGTGGGTTCCAGATTGATGAGCTATATTTGAGTATTGGTCTAGCAAATATTTTGTATGTTCTATTATTAGTGTAATATTACCAGAGAAAAAGCTACGTAAGATTAGGATAACAACTCTTAATGCCTTTTTGGCTATACAGTTACAGTGGGCTCTAGCATTTAGATCATTTGAGATGAGTACTCCAAGATCCTTGACAGAGTTTGTATAATCAACTATTCAGCCTGTATTTTATTTTCTGTTTTTTTTTTTTGCCAATACATAGAACAGATCATATATTTGTTGAGATTTGAAGTTGCCATTTGTTTGACCATTCTGAAACATAGTCAAGGACTTTTTGAAGGGTAGCAGTATTATCTGTGGTGTTGAATAGCTTTACATCATCACTGAAGAGAACACAATTGCTCTTGATATGATCACAGAGGTCACTTATGTAGAGTATGAAAAGAGTTGGTCCTAGAACACTGCCTTGGGGGACACCACTGTTGACAGGTACAGAATTTGATAGGACGTTCCTAATTTTGGCCATTTGTTGTCTGTTTGACAGAAATGTTTCCATCCAGTTATGCAGATGTCCAGAGATACCGTAAGATTTTAGTTTTAGGAGTAGTTTGTCATGTACTACTGAATCAAAGGCTTTACAGAAGTCTATGTAGATATCGTCTATTGCTTTGCTGTGATCGAGTTGGGTAGTCCATATGCTTTTGCAATGTAAGAGTTGCAGATTACAGATTAGTTTTTTCCTAAAACCAAATTGTTTATTAGAGAGTAGGTTGTTTGTTTCTAAGTGGAGGATGATGGATTGGTTAATAATTGATTCCATGACTTTACAAGTGATACAGCATAAAGAGATTGGTCTGTAATTTTCAACTAGGCTGGGGTCTCCCTTTTTGAAAATGGGGATGATTGTGGCTTGTGATCACAATTTTGGCAAGGAGCTGGTCCTGAAAGATTTTTCTTAGAGATTTTCTATGCTTAGAGGTTCTACTATGGCAGTGGATAGCTTTTTTAAGAAGTATGCACATATTCCGTCTGGTCCAATAGATAAAGATGGCTTTAGATTGCGCAGTGCTTTTTCAACAATGTCTTCGGTAAAATTCATATGTATTAGATTATTGTAGTTGTCCCTGGTTCGACTAGGAAATACTGGGCATGATCCATTGCTGTTTACAACACTGAGCCAAAGAATGTGTTAAAGAGGTTGGCTTTAATAGTGTCGTTGTTGCAGTCTTTACCATTAGATCCTTTCAGGGGTGGGATGGACTTTGAGTCTTTTAGTTTGTAGTTTACAAAATTGTAGAAAGCACGGGTAGAATTGGTGCATAGAAGATTTTCTTCTTGTTTAATGTGATAATTGGTGCATTCAATTTTTATCTGGTGGCATAAATTTTTGCATCGGCTTTTGAAGTTGGCAACATGACCAGATTTGTTTTTCTGCCAAAGTGATTTCTTTTTGAATTGAAGCTTCCTTATTGTTTTGGGTAATTTGTTTTTTCTGGCTTTGGGAGTTGTTAATGGTACGTATAGTTGGATGACTCTTTTGACTTCAAGTAAAAATATGTTTTAATGTTCTTCTACAGTATTGCATCCAGAAAATAGAAATTGCCAATCAAGGGATGAGAGATCGTTGTTTGTAAGATCATAGTTGCCTTTATTGAAGTTATAATTGGGGATTCCATCGTTGTGATGATATTTGTGTGGACGTATGTTGAGACAAAAGTCAATCATGTTGTGGTCACTGTTGCAAAAGGGTTCTTTAATTTGCATTCCATAAATTGAATTCAAACTATTGCTGAAGATGAGATCAAGGCTGTTGTTAAGTCTAGTTTAGTTGGTTACTAGTTGTTCTAGTCCCAAATTTGTTACTGCATTGTAGAAGTTTGCATGTGTAGGTTCAGTTGTACATTCATTAAGGGTCCAGTTAATATGAGGTTGATTGAAGTCACCAAGAAAGATAAAAGCATGTGGGCAGGATGCTGCCCATATTAGTAGTGTATTTAGCTTGTTTTCATGTTCGATATCATAATCAGGGGCTCTGTAACATAGTAAGAACCAAAATGTGAAATTTAAGGATAGTTCATAGACGATGGTCTCAGGAATAGCAAGCTCCTGGGTAACTTGGATGTTTTTTAGATGTAGGGACTTTTTATAGAAGATAGCAATTCTAGCTCTAGTCCCACAGTTATAAACACCTTTTAATCTTGACCTGTTCTTTTGGGCTTATCTCTTGGACATCCCCAAGGATTTTGAGAAGAAGCCACATAACTAAGACTCCCTAGGTGATCATAGGGAAAATCAATGGATGTTCAGTGAATATTGTTGGAGTTTTCGAGGGTTGTTTTATTTTTAATTACATTTGTTTTGTTAGCATTCATAATTGGAATAGATCACATGATCACTATTTGTTCCTTCCCAGCCAGCTTTCAACAACGAAGTCAATACAGGATTTTCTCAATAGCCATGTGGTTCATTCAACAACTGCAGTGTTTTACTTAACAACCATGTCAAAATGGTCATTAAAATTAGGTGTAAGTCACCTAACAACCACCTTGTTTAGCAGTAGAAATTTTGGAACTAGTTGTCCTAAATTGAGAATTACTTTACAATATGTAGCAGTAAAATTATTATCAAGGCCTTGAAGAATGAGATCCTTTTCAAGAAAATATATATTTCTATGCAGGCACTAATTTGTTTGCACAATGATAATATTGGTAATGTTGTTGGAATATCTCTTTTAAAATATCTTATAGAGCAGTGGATGCCAACCAATGGGCCAAGGACCACTGGTGGTTCATGGGAAAATTTTCGTGGTCTGCAGAGAAATGTCACCCCCAAAGCATCCCCCAAAGCAATTAATCTAGGCTGTGCAGGAACACAAGGCTGTGCCGCCCACAGGGCCCATGGGAACACAAGGCTTGCATCAGTTGCATTGTGAACAATATTAGTTAGTGGGGGGGAAGGGTGGAGGGGGGAACTTGCTCCCCTCCTGGCCACTCGCCTGTCCACTGGGCTGCTTCTTTTTGCTTCTTTCTTCTGCTTTTGGCTGCATGTAGGAAAAGCAGCAAAAGTCTTTCTTTCTCTCCTCCAAACTCCACCAGAAATGAATCTTTGGGACCTGCAAGGCAACCTGCTCCATCGGCATGACAAATCTCACAAAGACTAATTTCTAGTGGAGTTTGGGGAAGAGAAAGACTTCTGCTGCTTCTGCTATTTTCTTGTATGAAGTCAGAAGTCTCTCTCTCTCTCTCCCCCTGAGAATGGAGCTGGAGATAGTATCCTGTAATCCCAAATAAAGAATGATCAATCGGTAGGAAAACAGGGTGAGGAATTTTCCTGTGAAATTTTTTGGGGGATTTCCCCAAGGTCTCTGGTCTGCGGGATTATATGTTTGGTTGTCCCAGAGATTGACTCACTTGGCGACCCCTGCTGTAGAACTTGCTGCACCAAGGACAGCTGGGTGGCCCAGGACTTGGCACTCGACCAGTGTTAGCGGCAGCCATGGCAGAAGGAGGTAGGTGACTGGCAGGGCTAGCTGCTTGTCTCCTCATCAATAAGCTGGGCAAGGCGAGGCAGACAAGGTGAGGATGGGCAAACGAGGTGATACAGGCTGAACGATGGGCGGGCACGATCGAGCGGGACAAGAAAGGCAGCCAGGTGAGGTGAAGTGTGGTGAGGCAAGGCAGGCAAGGCAAGGCAGACTGGGTGAGGCAGGCATGATGAGGTGAGGGCAGGTGGGCAAGGGAGGGCAGGTGGGCAAGGGAAAGAGAGGAAAGGCAGGCAGGATAAATGGAGGTGAGCCCAGGTGGGCAACGGCGGGCAAGGAGAGGCAGGCCGGGTGAGGCAAAACAAAGCAGGCTGGGCAAGCCTGGGCAGGTCACAGCAGCTGTCGGCTGTGGCGACAGGGGCTTACAGAGCCCTCACTCACCCAGATCAGTCAGGGTGATGGAAGGTAGGTAATGATGGCTAATTGGCTGGCTGGCTGGCTGGCACTGCTGGTGCTGCCAATACTGTGCCAATATACATTTGTTTAAGCTTTGAGGAGATTAAACAAATGTCCCTGCCTTGGAGTTTTGATTCTGTTTGAGGTGTACCTTGGAATCCTGACAATAGCTGTCAAAATTGAAATGTTCATAATTTGGTGGTTTTTAAGAAGGCCATTAAATCATGGCTTGTTCTGGGAAATGTTGAAGTAAAATGGCTAAGAGAAGAAGACCCCTCATATTATAAACTCCCATTCTTCTTTATTTGTATTTGGAGTCACCTTTGAGCACCAGGGTGGTTGCATTTCTAATGTATCTATATTGTGCTATTTGCCTTATTTTTTTTTTAATGTAAGATAAGTTCATAATTGGGCTATATGTATAAAGAAAGTCAAACATGTTAGTCACCTGTATTCTTCAACATATTTTTATTGCAAAGCACAATGTCTATCCTTTTTAGTTATCCCAAACAATTAGTCTAAATCCTGATAGTTAGATCATTAAGCTATACATTTTAACAACTTGGAAATCAGCATGAACTGCCAACTTGCCAATCACTATTATAGATATTTTAAAATGCCACATCAAGGACTACATTGCTTATTTCCATTTTCATCTCCATACACAGGAAGATATGTGTCTAGTGGAAAGTAGAAAAGTATAGTTTTTGACAACCAGTTCAAAATTGTGATTCAGATTGGCATACTGTATGTTGATAAAATATTTGAACCCAGTTAAACGTAAGATATCATATGCTTGTGGATCTCATAGCATTCAGTCCTACTCTCTTAATTCATTCATTGTTATGCTACTTAGCTGCAAGGACACAAGCTTTTTCCCATTTCCTTGGTTTCCTAGATATTTTTCCAACAATAATTACCATTCTCCTTTTTAGCAGCCTAGCATATAGTCTTGTGCTAAATTAAAGTTTAATTGGCCAGTTTCAATAAACTACTGAGATCTTTGGGAATTGCAGTGGATTTACTAGAATTATATTTAAGCCTGATATACAGTTCACCAATCAGACGTTTTCTCCAATACATGCAGTAGAAGAATAATGAAATTATTACCAAAGTCATGTCCTCCACTTTTTGTAATTTCAGTGAAACTTCTTATATTTTCAAAATCTGAGAAACTTGTACTACAGTATTTGTAGGGTAGTACAGTATTTGTTCCTTTTAGTAGCAATTGTTCTCAAGGAAATGAGAATTACTGTTATTTGATAGAATTTCATAATTAATTCCTGATTATAAACTTCTGCATATAATTACTTCTGCATATATTACACATCTTTACTATGTGTAAGAGATATTTAATAGAAATTTGTGTTGAGGTTGTATGCTTACTTTTATGGTAGTAGGTCAATAATTCTGGCATGAGATGAGTCCAACATTTACTGTTGGAATCAGGGGTACATTTAATGCATCACATTAAATAAGCAAACTCTGAATCATTTCTTTATTAACTGTCCCTTTATATTCAAATCAGGTCTAAAAATAATAATATAGCATTTTGGGAAAAAGATGCAGCCCAGTAGCCCAGATGCCGAAGCCAAAATGGAGAAGATCTCCACAGCCACCATATATTTTCCCTTGGTACTCAAATAGGTTGGAACAAATGATATCCAGACACTACAAAAGACCAACATGCTGAAAGCAATAAATTTGGCTTCGTTAAAGGTATCAGGTAACTTCCTGGCTAGAAAGGCCACTGTGAAGCTGATAGAAGCCAAGAACCCCATAAAGCCAAGGACAAGGTAAAACATGATGGCTGAACCTTCATTACATTCTAGGACAATTTCTTCAGCCATGGAGTGCATGTCTAAATGTGGGAATGGAGGAGAAATTGCCAACCACATTGTACAAATGGCGAATTGTGCTACAGAGCAAGATAGGATAATACTTTTGGCCAACCTGTTCCCCACCCATTTCCTCATTTTGGAGCCTGGCTTAGTGGCCATAAAAGCAATAACAACAATGGTTGTTTTCCCCAAAATGCAAGAAAGGGCTATGGAGAAGATGATGCCAAAAGCAATTTGTCGCAACAGACATTTCATTTGGTCAGATTTCCCAATGAAGAGTAAACTACAAAGAAAGGAAAGGAGGAGAGCAATGAGAAGAATGTAAGTGAGGTTTCTATTGTTGGCTTTGACTATGGGTGTGTCCTGCTCTTTAATGAAGACACCCAGCACCAAAGTTGTGATGAAGGAAAAGAAGAGACTAACAGTGGCCAAGGTGATTCCCAGTGGCTCACTGTAAGACAGGAAGGTTGTAGTTTTTACAATACAAAGATTTTGAGCCTTGTTTGGATATTGATCTTCTGAACAATGGAAGCAATCAACTGCATCTGGAAAAATAAAGCATTAAGATCCATTTCTAGAAATACTAATATAGGAGAACAGATAGATAATTAATAGAAGAGTTAATTAATGAGATTAATTTAAATGCCTGCTTAATGCACTTTATATTTAGTACCACAATGTAAGTATGCTAGAGTGTCTAATACTTATACTTTGCTTTGTGATTATAATTCTATCTGTGCCTCTTTTATGTAGTTTCACCTCCCTCTTCCCCTCCCTCCCTCCACTCCTTCTCTTTCTTCTATCTTTCTTGGGAAAATCCCTCATTCTACAGTAGAAAAAGGTTTTCATTAGGCTTTATCTTTTCATAGTTTAGTTCCAGATTAATCAGAAGCAATAATGTGCAACAACTTGAATAGCTGATTTATTTTTGGATTCCCTGAAATATTTTTTTATTTTTAAATTTAAGAAGCAATGTCATTCATTCAATCATGACATTAAAAGTCCCCTTACGAGTTTTAAATATTAGCATTTCAAATCACAGTTACTGTAAGGAGTCTGAATAGTTTTTCACAAAGCAACTCTTACCCATCTGGTTTGAAATTTTCCCTTTTGCACACGGAATGCAGCCATAACAGCAAAATGGCTTTCCTTCTATTTTCCTCTTTCTGGTCCCCGAATAGCAATTGTCATTGCATACAGAAAGAGGTTGAATCTATCAAGAAATCAAAGCAGGATTTATTAAAGTCACAATTTTCTATCAGAAAATTATATTTCTGGGTGAATTTTACTTTTAAATAATAATGTGCAAGTGTCAATTGGTTTAGAGTAATTTTAATAAACTACTGCAGAAAGTAGGAACTAGCATCAAAACTGGAGATAGGAACACTATAAACTGGAGATCCAGGAAGATTGCATCATTTAGCTAGGGAAATGTAAAGATTCAGAAGAATTTATTTTCCATGCATAAATTAGCTGAAAATAGAGAATTATCTCCCCCAACCCTTTGTTTCATTTCCTTTCTCTACTTTGGCCACTGCGATGTGGAGGTTTTCTCTTTGGACCAGGTTTAATATGGACCCTGACATGGGATTCCCCCTTTCTTTTTTTCCTTGCCTTTCATACCAATTGCTTTCCTTTGAGTGGCCGTGTCTTTCAAGGATTGAAGGGAAAAGAAGCAATCTAAGAGCAATAATTTTATCATTCTTCTTTCCATTTTTGAAATAAATAAAAACTTGGGAAAGCCATCTATCCCTCCATCCCTCCATTTATCCATTCACTCACCCACCCACTCATCCATCCATCATACTATTCTCAGTATTCAGATCATGTCTTCCTTTATCATTGTCCCTAAATTGATTGCCTTCAAATCATCTTCTTGGGAAATGTTCAAGTTGACATAGGCCATTCAATAGTGCAGTAAAGTAGGAAATAATTCCTTTATCTCAGGGATATTCGGGGGGGTTAGTAATTAACTTTGAAATGAAAAGTAAGTATATATAGTATATCCTAGACCACATTTTCTTATGGAAAGATAAAACCACCTCTATCTATTGGACCAGACAGAATATGTGCCTACTTCTTAAAAAAGCTATCCACTGCTATAGCTGAACCTCTTCGAAAAATCTTTCAGGACCAGCTCCTTGCCAAAACTATGGTCACAAGCCACGCTCATCCCCATCTTCAAAAGGGAGACCCCAGCCTAGTTGAAAATTACAGACCAATCTCTTTATGCTGCATCACCTGTAAAGTCATGGAATCAATTATTAACCAATCCATCATCCTCCACTTAGAGACAAACAACTTACTCTCTAATAAACAATTTGGTTTTAGGAAAAAACTATCATGTAATCTGCAACTCTTACACTGCAAAAACATATGGACTACACAGCTCGATCAGGGCAAAGCAATAGACGCAATCTATATAAACTTCTGTAAAGCCTTTGATTCAGTGGTACATGACAAACTAGTCCTAAAACTAAAATCTTACGGTATCTCTGGACACCTGCAAACAGACAACAAATGGTCAAAATTAAGAGCATCCTATCAAATTCTGTACCTGTCAACAGTGGTATCTCCCAAGGCAGTGTTTTAGGATCAACTCTTTTCATACTCTACATAAATGACCTCTGTGATCATATTAAGAGCAACTGCATTCTCTTCGCTGATGATGTAAAGCTATTCAACACCACAGACAATACTGCTACCCTTCAAAAAGACTTTGACTATGTATCAGAATACTCAAACAAATGGCAACTTCAAATCTCAACAAATAAATGCTCTGTCTTACATATTGGCAAAAAAAAAAAAAGAATCAGAAAAGAAAATACAGGCTGAATAGTCAAGACCTTGTTGATGATCCAAATTCTGTCAAGGATCTTCGAGTATTCATCTCTAATGATCTAAGTGCTAGAGCCCACTGTAACTACATAGCCAAAAGGGAGTTAAGAGTTGTTAACCTAATCTTACGTAGCTTTTTCTCTGGTAATATTACACCATTAACTAGAGCATACAAAACATTTGCTAGACCAATACTCGAATACAGCTCATCAGTCTGGAATGCATATTACGTATCTGATATTAACACAGTTGAGAAAGTCCAGAAATATTTCACAAGAAAAGTTCTCCACTCCTCTACTCATTGCAGAATACCTTATGCCACCAGACTTGAAATTCTAGACCTAGAAAACCTAGAACTAGCTGCCTTCAGTCCGATCTAAGTATAGTACATAAAATCATACATTGCAATGTCCTACCTGTCAATCAATACTTCAGCTTCAATCATAACAATACAAGAACAAACAATAGATACAAACTCAAGGTTAATTGCACCAAACTTGATTGCAGGAAATACAACTTCAGCAACAGGGTGGTCAATGTCTGGAAAACTCTACCTGACTCTGTGGTTTCTTCCCCAAACCCCAAAAACTTTAACCTTAGACTGTCCACTATTGACCTCACCCATTTCCTAAGATGTCTGTAGGAGGCATGAATAAGCGCACCAACGTGCCTACCATCCCTGTCCTATTGTTTCTTTTCTTTTTTCTTTTTATTATATGTATCCATGTATTCATAACTATGTTTTTACTTGTACCTATTATCTTGTAAGCAATTGACAAACCAAATAAATAAATAAATAACTGTTTCAGTCTTTCTGTCTCTTTCTCTTTCTCTCTGTCTCTGTCTTTCTGTCTCTGTCTCTGTGTCTCCCTACCTCTCTCTCCCTCCTTCCCTTCCCCCCGTTTCTCTCTGTGTCTGCATTGTGTATGTGTGTATCTGTAAACATGTATTTATTTATACAACTCACAACCCCAAATATAACTTGAAATAAATCTCCCAGCACATATAAAGGCATTAAACTTTTCACAGCATCAATATTAAAATGTTGCAAATTCTGTCATATGTAGCTTTAGTTACTTTAGTGCATATCTAAATCTAGATGATCTAGTCCTAGATCTGTTATAACTAGGCAACCTTGAAATGTCGGGAAAGATTCTAGGTTAAGTCCTGCTATAAGCAAAGAGATTTGACAAAGAGATATCAGGAAATTATTTCAAGCCTTACTATACACATATTTCAATTTTTTTTATTTTAAGTTTCCTGGTCATTTCAGATAACCTTCAAGTTGCAACACTTCACTTCAACACTTCAAAGTTACAAAAGCACTGGAAAAAGTGACTTATGACTGTTTTTTATACTTATGACCTTTGAAGTATCCACAAGGTCAGCTGATCAAAATCAATATGCTTGGCCAGTGGCTCATATATATTATGGTTGCAGTGCCCTGGGATCTTGTAATTATCTTTTGGAACTTCAAGCAAACAAGCTAAGTCAAAAGGAAACCAGATAATTTAACAAATATGTTACTTACTTAAAAATGACAGTGATTCAGTTAACTACTGTACCAAGAAAAGTCATCAAATTGAGCAATACTTAATAAGTTTCTCACTTAGCAACATAACTTTTGGGCTCAATTGTGGTCATAATTCAAGGACTACCATAATTCAAGGACTACCACTATTTCTTCCCTTTTGCAATTTTCAATTTAACAACTTAAAGGATTAGATCCATTCAAATCAATAATTCTGGGAGCTAGAAGGGAATGGGAAGAACACCCAGTTTGAAATTTGAGCAGGATATACCTGGTTAAACATGGCGGGCCAGATGATGTCTTTTGCAGAAATTGTGAATAGCTTATCCGGAGAAGCTGTTGGGTCAATCTTTCCAACTTTGACTTTAACAAAGGTCTCATTTGGGAAGATGACCCAATTGATGATGTCAAATCCAGTCTCTAAATCCCCATTTTCATTAAAGGAAATTTTCTGTCCTGCAGTGTTATTAAATGAGGTAGTTCTCAAATAGTGATGGAGCTAAATAGAAGCAGAGGTAGACAATTATTGGGAAGGAAGGAAGGAACAGAAAGAAAAAAGAATCAGTAGTAAAATTAATTAGAATAATTGTTTGTTAAATATCTATTCACTGCCACAGATGTATTGAACCTCTGCCAAACTCAGAGATGCTATTGTGTCTTAATTCTTGCTTCCATATACTTGTAGCATTGTTATATCTTCACAATTACAAATGTTTCCCAAAACAAGAGAAAAATAAAGTGGCAAAGAAATTGGCCATAACCTTTGTTGGACAGTTTATTGCATTAGATAGAATAGCAATAGGAAATATTCATTTACTCTTTTATTACCTGCCATGCTTTTTGAGCCAACAATATTTCTCTCCCAATTTCTATCCTTGTTTTGCATTTGGACTGGAGGGAAAGCATGGCTTGTAAGGCATGTGCCACACCATAGACTGCATTATAGATGTTGTAACTCTGCCCACTCATGGTGGTATCAAACACAAACTTAGGTAGCTTCTCCAGCTTCTCTTCTCCAGTGCATACTATTTTATCTTCATCTAACTTATCTTTAGTGAAAGAACATTCAAAAGCCTGTTCCCAGAACACTCTCATTAAATAGTCTTCCACTTCTGAAGTTGGGTTTCTCATCTGAAGGAATTGATTGAATCCAGAGATCTCCTTGGAAGAAACTTTGAAAGATATAACACCATTGAAGGCATGCATAGCCATTGTTTTTTGAAGGGCAACCGAGGTAAACTCCATCTGGGCTGGCAGTATCCAAACTTTATCTTTTCTCTCAATGGATGACTCTACAAGTATTTCAACATAGGGTAACATTCTAAAAAATATAGTGCTCTGGTTTTCACAATATAGGATAATAACATTGGCAGTGCTCTTCATGATAATCATGTATGTTTTGCGAAAACCTGTAAGGACATTCAAAACATCATTAGAAAATGTTTCCTTGACCATCTCTTCTATGAAGTCAAAGCAGATACCTTTCTGAGAATACAAAGTAATAGTATCTTGTATGAATCTCTTTTCACTCTCATCTGGTTGGGAAATCAGCCCAATCCATGTCCATCTAAAATGCAACAACAAGTGGAGAATACTCATAATCTGTTGGTCACCATTTGGGAAAAAACGATGAAAGAAAACAGTTTGTATCTTGTCATCTGTCGTTGGAGAAGACCCATATATTAGCTGAATATAGGAAAAAAAGAAACATGGTTTTCCAAAATGAAATATTCATTATTTAAAAATAAATAAATAAATTTAATTTAAAATAATGTATGGTCCTCCATAATTACAAGATAACATCCAATTATTTTCAGAAAGAACTGATGTGAAGAATTGTTGTTATTGAAGTATAAGTACAAAGCCAGAAATCTCAGAAATGCAATAATTCAGGCCATATTATACTGAAAATTGTTGTTATTGAAGTATAAGTACAAAGCCAGAAATCTCAGAAATGCAATAATTCAGGCCATATTATACTGAAAATGGACCAGAAATATTAAAGAGTAAAATGATTTAGTTCAGTGTTAGGAAGGAAACATATCTCAACATTTCATTATCATTCTTTTGATAGGAAACAGAAAAAAATATATTAAGCAATGATATCATGGTGAGATGCAGATGAGATTGGATGAACAACACAACAATACTGTTCTTTGTTCAATGTGCACCCTACCCATTCTCCAGCTTTGCTTAGTTCCCATCTCATAAACTCCCTGCATCCTAATGCGGATATGTATGAATATACATTCTAATATGGATATACATTGCTACACACCAAGCCACATCACTCTGGCTCTAGAAGGCCAGAGTGAATGTTTATGGAGATTCTCAATTATCCAAGTCATGGTTGCTTCAAAGGTATTTTTTTCAAAAGGCAACTGGCCTTCAACAAGAGTACTGATTTATTACCAGCCCATCAAGGACTTAGAAGTTAGGGTTGGACAGCACAAACTAATGATAGCTAATGACTTAAAAGCCAGCCATCAATGAACCCCAATCAACATTTAAAAAGCCACTTACAACAAGCAATATAAATATTACACACAGAATGGCACACAATCTGCTAGAGAGAAGTTTCCTGAAGATGGACTCCAGCATGAGTCCAAAAGACTTTGTTTTTCCTTGAGGAAGATGTTTCCCTTCTCATCCAAGAAGCTTCTTTCAGTTGTGACCATCATCATCATCATTATCATCATCATCATCGTCATTGTCATGTTGAAGACCCTTGGAGGTCTTCTAGTCCAATTCCCTGCTCAAACAGGAGACCCTAAACCATTTCAGAAAAAATGCACGTCCAGTCTCTTCTTAAAAGCCTCCAGTAAGGGAACACTCACAATCCCTGAAGGCAAGATGTTCCACTGTTTGTTTGTTCTCATTCAGGAATTTCTCATTATTTCTAGATTGCTTGTCTCCATGATTAATTTCTATCCATTATTTCAGTTTCACTTTCTGGTGCTTTGGAACATAAGTTGACCCCTTTGTGGCAACCCCACAAATATTGGAACACTTCTATCATGTCACCCCTAATCCTTTTTTTCACTAGACTGGATATACTAGTTCCTGCAACTGTTCTGCTTATGTTTTAATGTCCAGTCCCCTAATCATCTTAGTTGCTTTTCTTTGCACTCTTTCCAGAGTCCCAACATCTTTATTTATAGAGTATTCCAAGATGGCGGCAGTGGAGAAAGCAGTATCAGATCATGGGGAGAAAAGTTACTAAATCAAGTAGAAAAGTATAAGCAGAGGAAAAACGGGAGGGAAAAGGAGCAGAAAGTTAGATAAGGAAAACAGAAAGGATGAAGGAGAAGAAGAAATTGGGTTAAGGAGGAAAGTGCCAGCAAAACAGCAGTTCAGCAAATGAATGGCTGAGTCAGAAGCAGCCAGTAACAGAAAAATAGATCCAACTCAGGAGCCCAGTGCTGGAGAAGAGGCAACTGAGAGCAGCTAACCGGCAGCTGATCAGCGAACAAGAAGGGAGGCTGAACGACACAGCAAACCAGTGGGACACAATGTATTCAGTAATTGCTTAGACCTACTCCAATCTAGGCAGTCCAACTTCAGGTGTAGATAGGCATTGCAGGCCCCAAGGCCTAGCAAACTTGAGGCAGCTGACTACCATAGCCCTCCCCCTGAGTCCTTCCAACCTGGAAGCTTTCCCCGGTGATTTGCTCCAGGTGAAAGACTTGTGGAGCACTTGATCAACATTCCCTTGCCAGTCAGGCCAGCATCTCCCCCAACTGCTGCTAGCCCAGCATCCCTTCCCAGAGGCCTGTCTGGTGGAGGACAAAAGACCTGGAGCAACCCATCCAGAATAGAGAATTGGTGGCTGTGAGAAATGAGAATTGGAGAGGCAAGAAATGCAGCAGCAAAATCCATGGAGGAGAAATGCAGCACTAGCAGTAGCAGCAGAATCACCGGAGGAGGTTATCATAGCAGTAGAATCAGACAGCACAGCAGCAGAAGCATATGGAGTTGGAGAGATCTGATCTCTAAAGCTGAGTAATAAGTGAGTGGAGCAGACTAGATAGCCAACCAGAAAACTAAACAGCAGGTGAAGAGAGCTGACCAGAGCAGAGACGAGGCTGAAAAGACCCAAGCACCAAAAGACAGAAGGGATCTAACAGAGAAATGAGAAGAGGCCAGAGCAGCGAATGATGCAAGTGAAAGCAGAAATTAAGCTTGAGGTCTCAATAGGAAGAAAGGAAAAGCCCAATGGAGAATGAAATAAACACTGGACAGAAAATAAAATACAAATGAATTGGCAAATAATAAAGACAAGAGTGGAACATTAGAATCAAGGAAGAATAGGATTAATAAAGTTCAATCAAATAAGGCAAATCTTAAATAATAATGTAGGGAGGAATTGGAGATCAAAAACTTTTTAAAAATAAAGGGAAGAAAAGGGTAAATAAAAAAACAAGCTAGAAAAACAAGCACAAAAAAAGAAGAAATAAGGATACAAAACTTTTTACCCTAAAAAGAACCAGCAAAAAGAAAAAAAAAATCATGGAACTGGTGACTGATACTATAGTGTTTTGCCATATATGTTTCATGTATGTGCTTATTCCCAAAGAACACCCAAATTATATATGCGTTAAATGTAAACTATGTGAACTGCTAAAGGAAAAAGTAAGGAATCTCAGGCAGCTGTAGCCAGACTCCAACCTATGCAAGAAAGCTATGCATAAGTCAAACCATATAATGAATAAAAACCTCCCAGAGAATTTGATCCTGCTGATAAACCCTTGGAGAAAGACAAATGGAGGTATGTTACACATAGAAGGAAACACAATAATCAAAGAAAGAAGCAGCAAGCATCTAACAAACCTCTGCTGCCCAATCTAACCCAATCAGAAGCAGTCCCATTAAAGCTGAGCAACCAATTTCTTCCCCTAGTTGAAAATATTCAGACCCACAACCTCCACCTCAAAGAAAACATGCAAACACTTAGAAAAGAGATATCATCCAATAACCCTTAAAAAGTCACATCAACAATCTCAATAAACAGAAAAGCATCCGAGACTGCACCTCCTAAAAAAGGAAGGGGTGATAGGAGATTCTGTGGTAGCTACTGAGATCCTTCAGCTGTCTCAACAATCAACCACGAGATGCAAGCGTTGAAGAAGATTATTCTACAAACTCTATATTGTTTTAATTTGTTTGATGGGTCACAAACTATCCAGCACCAGCTTAATATTTTCAACATATTAACATATCAACATATTTTTGGCCTCAGATTTGAAAATTGATAATTTAGGATCTTGGTGGGAAACCTTTTGGACTTGATTGTCCACAGGCTTAATGGGAAAAATTCTATGCTATGTAGTCATTATTTGTGCTTTAATTAATGGGTGCTGCTTTGTTCAATGTCTCCCTTCTCTTTGCAACATATGTATCACAGCTTTTTACCCTAAAACTTCTCCTACATTGCCTCAGGGTCAGGTATATGCCCTGTATAAACAACTGCAAGCATGCTCTTCTAATGATTATTATGAGTCCTCTCCTAACTCCTTTTATGATTGTTCTGTTTCTAACCAAATAAAAAAGGGTGAAATGTGGTAGATACTGAAATCCTATGGATGACTCTAGATGCTAGCAGCAAATTGCAGCTGTCTAGAAAACTTATATGGGGTCTCTTGACTACGGGCATGATCTCATTCCCTATATCTTGGTGAAGGTGGAAAGCCCCAGACTTTCCAGACTTATAGGTGACCTCATTTTATTAACATCACCATTAGTCTTAAGGATTGGTTGGAGGATTGTACCAATGTGTTTGGAGAGTTTCACCCATGTGGGATCTATTCTCCAATCCAAATACTGTATCTATGCTACTCTTCCTTGCTTGTAAAAATGGTTTAAAAGAATAAACACTGCCCATGCAGACAGTCATCTTGGCACCCTGCACAATGACTGATCTTTGAAATCCATTAAGATTCTTTTCTCAAAGGAACAGAATCAGCCATCAGGCAGAGATGATGTCTCCCTGGAGCAAAAATTAAGGATGTGGCTGAGAACCTAACCAAAATAATTAGGCACACAAATTACTACTCTTTTCTACTACTATACATAGGGACGAATGGCACAAAGAAGGATTGGAAAACAATATTGAATGATTAGGAGCAGCTAGGCAAGAAAGTAAAAGACTTAGACGCACAAGTAGTTTTTTTTATCCAGTAGGAGAACAAAGAATGATAGAAGTGAATCACTGCCTAAAAGGTTGGTGTCACACAAAAAAAACACCTTTGAATTCCTGGATTATAGTCTGTATTATATCCATGCTTTTGGCAAGGGATGGGCTGCACCACCCAGAGACTGGGAATAATGTTTTTGGAAAATGACTGGCTCAACTTATCAGAGGACTTTAAACTAAAATAGGGGTGGGGAGAGTGACCAATCTTTAGGATCTCCAGGACCTAATTCCAAGCAGAAACACCTAGAAAACAATTCAAATAATGATGTAAGTAGGGATGGGAAGGAAGACCAACTGAAACACCAAATAGGAGACATGGGAAGCATATCCAGGGTCAGACATAAAGATCTCAAGTGCCTATATACAAATGCATAAAGTCTGGAGAACAGAGTGAACTAGAACTATTAATACATGAAGGTAGATATGATATAGTTGGAATAACAGGCACTTGATGGGATATAACCCATGACTGGAATATACTGATAGAAAGATACAAACTGTTAAAAAAACCAGATGCCATAAAAGAGGAGGTGGAATTGCACTTTATGTAAAGGACCACTATATTGCTATGAAAATGTATGAAACCAAAGATGAAAACCTCCTAGAATGCACATGGGTCAATATAAAAGAGAAAAAAAAGAATGACATGGCTATAGGTGCATACTATAAGTCACCTAATCAAGTAAAACAAGTAGATGTCCTTTTTGCTAACTAACTAATAAATATATGTAGGAAATACACTACAATAGTAATGGGGGACTTCAATTACCCTGACATGAATTGGAAGACTAATTCTGTACCAAGTGAGAAATCAAATAGGTTTCTAACCAACCTAACTGACAACTTTATTGTCCAAAAGGTAGAGGTTGGAACTAGAGGGACAGCCATACTGGACTTAATTCTTACAAAGAAGAAGTGATAGAGGGAGTTGAAACTGTAGGAACCTTGGGTAAGAGTGACCATGTCATACTAGAATTCAACATAATGCAAAAACAAGCAATAGAACAGAATGATATCAGAGTCTTCGATTTTAAAAGAGCTGATTTTAATAAACTCAGAGAGAACCTGGGAACATTCCTTGGGTGAAAATCCTAAAGGGAAAAACAACTCAAGAATATTGGGAAACTCTGAAAAATATTATCATAAAATCCCAGATCATCACAATAACAATGAGAAAGCGAAAGAAGAAATCCAAGAAGAAACTAGCATGGCTGTACAAAAATCTCTCTGAAAGACAAAAAGACAAGTACAAATAATGGAAAGAGGAACACACAACTAAGGCAAAATATCAACAGATAGACAGAAGACAGCCAGTAAAAGAATGGCTCAGTATGTACAAACAATTGCAATCATAAAAGCCCAGACCAGCGAGGATAAAGAAAAATAAATCCAAAAAGAAGCCCAAAGATCTCTCTGACAAATTGAAAGAAAAAAAGGACAAGTACAAAAAATGGAAAGAAGGAGATACAATTAAGTCAGAATATCAACAGATAGCCAGAATCTGCAAATATGGTCAGGAAAGCAAAGGCTCGGAATGAAAAAAGATTTGCAACAAGTCAAAGATAATTAAAAAAAATTCTTCCAACATATAAATAACAAGAAAAAACCAAGGAAACAGTCAGTCCACTAAAGAAAGAAGATAGCAAGGGAAAAACAGGCAACAGAGAGAAAGCAGAGCTGCTTAACTGATTCTTTGCTTTGGTCTTCACCAAAAAGAAACCTACAGTACTGCATTCAGTTTTCATCACCACATTATAAAAAAGATGTTGAGACTCTAGAAAAAGTGCAGAGAAGAGCAACCAGGATGATTAGGAAACAGGAGATTAAAACATAGGAAGAATGGTTACAGGAACTGGGCATGGCTAGTCTAGTGAAGTGAAAAACCAGGGGAGACATGATAGCAGTGTTCAAGGGGGTCAAGCAATTTCCCAAGGCACCCAAAGGCCAGATAAGGAACAATGGATGGAAATTGATCAAGAGTCAACCTAGAAATAAGGAAAAAATTTCTGAAAACAATCAACCAATGGAACAGCTTGTGTTTGGAAGTTGTGGGATCTTCATCACTGGAGGCTTTCAAGAAGAGATTGGATTTCCATTTGTCAGAAATAGCATAGGGTCTCCTGCTTGGGTGGGGGGTTGGACTAGATGACCTACAAGGTGCCTTCCTCCCATCTATGTTATATCATGGTAACCAAAACTGGATGCAGTACAGTATTCCAAGTGTGGTCTAACCAAGGCCTTATAAAGTGATACTAAGACTTCATGAAATCTTGATTCTATATCTCTGTTGATGCAGCCTAGGACTATGTTTGCTTTTTTGGCAGTTTGGTTCTGACCAATTGAAGACGCTCCTTGAATGAAAAGTGAAAGGTAAAACAAAGTCCAGTTGCCTTTTGCCTTTTGAAAAAGCACCTCTGAGGTACAGAGAATGAATGTCCACTTTTCATTTCAATTATTTCACATTTTAGTCATGTATCTGCCTCTTACTTTCCATTTTATTCTATATCAATCTCAGGAGAAATAATACCAGAAATCAAAGACTTTCCCTCCCCTCTTTCAAACAGGGGTAGAAAATATGGAACAGCAAACTTTTTGTGTCCTGAAATGTAATAAGTACTATATCTTTGGATCATTCTTCCTATTTTCAAAAACTCCAATTCAAAATAGGAGAGACAACAATTGGGTTCGCTTTAAAGAAAACCATTTTTTCAAAATCATTTTTTTCAGATATTAAATGTCCCACAATCCTACCACATTTAATTCTCTCCTGTAATTCCGGATATCACATTCTAGCTGATGGAATTGCTCATCTCTAATTAAGCCATTAACTACACTGATTTCAGGAGAGAGGAAGGAAAAGCATTCTGCAATTTAAAGAGCATAATAACAATTCCCAAATAATAAGACATTGAATCTCTTAATCATGAATAAATATGGCTATTAAAACATGGTAAGAAAACATTTTCACAAAAATGTATCAATAGTCTGTAAAGTAGTTATAATTCAGTCAAGGAATCATAGTCTATTAATTGGTTTGGATTCAGACCGTATCATGCAGTGTATCTAAAATATCTCATCTAACCCCCACATTTTCCCCATTCCTGTTTGAATTGCCACTTTATTTCCAAATTACAAAATAATTACATAATTATTTTCTTGCTCTGTAAACATAACTTTCAAAATATAAAAGGATGGGGAGAATTGATTTCAAACTTGTTACTGAAACTTACAATAAAAGAATGTTTAGAATTCATGATTTTGGTTTTCTGATCTTGCAAGTCTAAAAGAATCCCCCCTCCTCTCCCTTTACATTCGAAAGAACAAGGAAGAGTCCATTCTGATTTGCTTTCCCAAATTTCCTTTCTGGTTTGGGCTCAGATTCTTTTTGATCAGATTATTTTTTTCCTCCTTGCTCTCAAGGCTTTTCTCTCAGCCAATTATATTTCAATCAAGGGCAAATCTTACCTGGGGCATCTTGTAGACATTCAGGATATTTGCCATGTAGGGATAGATGTGAGAGTTAGGTCCTGCAATAACGGATATTGCCCTATCCTTGGCATCACACTTATAATTGGGGATGAGTCTGCCCCGTGTTGAGAGAAGTTCTATTGAAGCCAAGTATGTCCATCTCGCCATGAAATAACTATTAGAGATGTGCATACCGAGAGTCACATTGGGTAAAATGTGGTTGTTTTCATTGACTTCTTTTACAGCTAAAGCCAATGCCAGAGTATGTTGATAGTTCTGTAGGAAAAATCTGCAATGAGAGACAAAACATATTTCATTTCTTACAAAATATGACATTACATATACTTTATTTTCAGCTAAACACTACACACAAAACGTGATCGTACACAACCATTCAGGAAAGCATGTAAATGCCTCAAAAATTGCTACAGATGTACTCAATCGTATGAACAATGTGTCGATTACACGAGATGTAATGTAAGAGTATGAAATCAAAGAAAATATTTTCTTTAAATGAAAATAGTCTGCAGAAATATTTCAGTGTCCAACAAATTATTTTAGATGAAAGAGAAAATGCTCTTAGGAAAAACATAAAAGTACAATTTTTCACTAGATGAAGGCTGGCTATTAATATTCATTCATTATATAGAATTTTCACAAGCAAACAGATGAATTGCTTTACATTAATAATCATATTATCATCTGGCTGTAATTGTTAGACACATTTCTTATTTTGTTTCTTTAACTGTTCCATTTTCCCTCTGTTTTTTTTTGGGGGGGGGTATTTTTGTTTGTGTGTGTATGTGAGAGAGAGTAAAACATCTGTTTTGAAGCATACTTGAAGGTAAATGTTGCATATAAGTCTCTTTTTTTGATTTTCACACAGCTTTCTTATCCTAAGCATAGGTAAGCATAGATGCTTATCCTCTTATATTAGGGCAGAAAGACCCTACTTTTGTGCTCCATGCTTGCTGAAGCACCTGTTTATTATCAAATTCAAAATGCTGTATAGTACCATTGTTCCTTAATATTCAGAGCAACCATTAAATCATGAAATGTTGACATTCAATTAACAACAAAGAGTCTTTTGATAGTAAAACATTGATGATTTTACAACAGTAAGTAAATGAGAAAAGCTTAATATGAATTTTTTTTTAAAAATGTTTATTATTTAATTGGCAAGTAAGAAATATCAGTAGATAGCAATCTATATTAGAATGAAGGAACTAACCGGCAAGAAACAGGAGAAATAATTTGTGCTGCAAGTAATAATACTAATTAACTCAGTCCAAGCATCCTACTATAGAAGGATATCTGGTCTGCGATATGCTACAGTTAAGAAGAGAAAGTCTTTACATGAGCTCATCAATCAGTTCTTCAGAGGGATGCCTTTTGAAACACACTGGATCAGATATCATGTAGAACTGAGATAGTATCCCAGCCATTATGAAATCACCTGACAAAAAATATTTGTGCTTCATAAGGGGAGATTTCCCCACAACACATCCATTCATCTGAGGAATATGGCATGTAAGTCCTGGCAGTAACACTGCCATTACTGCAATGAAAAATACCATCTTCTTTGAGAATATCTGTGTCACCATATATGAACCAGTTCTGTCTGCAACAATGGAACATGACAAAAAAATAACCTGTCTCATTAATTGGAATAGCTTCCATATATATCCTTTCTCAAAGAGAAGATTGTTACATTTCTAGCTCTCTGGTCCCACAATTAATAACACTTTTCAATCTTGACCTGTTCTTTTGGATTGTCCCTTGGACATCCCCAAGGATTTGAGGAGAAGCTACATAACTAAGACTCCCTAGGTAATTATAGGGGAAATCAATAGATGTTCAGAGAAGCTCCCCAGAGAATTTGAGTGGGAAAATAGAATGATGGCATTCATGGACTTGAACAAAAGGGTCGTAACTTAAAACAGAATTAGAAGTAGAGAGAAAGAAATTCCAGTCAACAAATGCCAAACATGAACTATTTTGCTAGAATAACCTCATTTAAACATTTTCCAAAGAACCAAGAGAAGCCAACCCATTGTGTTTCCCCACCTCCTTTATTTCTTCTTTCAAGAGTCCTTTCAGCACTTTGGATATTGTAATTGTAATCTAATTATATCATGACATTTCTTTTTAACTTTCTTAATGGGAGCAAGTCTTTAAGCAGCTCAGAATCATTTGAGATGGAAACGGCATGTGGTTCCAAACAAACACACACATACACACACACACATATGCACACACACACCAGTGAAGACAAGTTTTTAATTGGGCTACATTTATAAAGTGAATACATTTCAGAACAGAACATTTTCCAAAATACGGGAGACCCATATTTTTCAACACTGTATTTGCTGCAAAAAAAAAAAGATCAATTGGTTCTTTTTCTCATTTCAAGTGATTTTTTTAAATCCATATCCTCACAGTCCTTGTAGACATATGTTATGGCCCATAATGTTATTTTTTTCTGGCTTGGTGAGTTACATAAGCCTACACCTAATCAAACCAATCAACTTATGTGCAATTGATATTTTATAGTCTAAATTACTAAATTATATTTACTAAATTATATTTCTGATATTGCATGATCAATTGCATCAATTATGAATGTTTGCAATCAATATTTTGCTTCAAATCAATTTTTAAAAAATCAGTTTTTAAATATAATCACAATCCCACAGCAAGGTTGAAAAAAGTCTTCTTCCTATGCAGGGGTGGGCTTCAACAATTTTAGCAATTGTTTCTTTTCCTCTTTGCTGGGTGGGCATGGCCATGGCGGACATGGCTTAGTTGGCCTCCTACATCATGGCTGGTGGGTGTTTTTGCCCACCCCAAACACTGTAAGCTTTCCTCAAGCCTCTGGGAGGGCGAAAACAGCTCCCGAGGCTCTGTGGAAGCCAGAAATCAGCCCACTTCTGGCCTTCCCAAATTTCCAGGGGGGGTGTTTTTTGCTCTCCCCAAGCCTCTGCATGTGCCTTGCACTTATCTACATCGAAATGGGCCACATGGGGACTCCTGGGAGGGATGGTGGGGTGGGTGGGACTAGCCAGGAGTGGGATTTGCGGATTCTCCAAACTGAACAAAATCTTAGCTAGGGTCTCTCCCAAACCCCTGCAAACCCCAAGTAGCCTACCCCTGCACATGCATATAAAGTTGCATTTGTGAAAGCAGTGTGCAT
Organism: Bungarus multicinctus; assembly: GCA_023653725.1. Lineage (NCBI taxonomy): Eukaryota > Metazoa > Chordata > Lepidosauria > Squamata > Elapidae > Bungarus > Bungarus multicinctus. The sequence continues at coordinate 132,440,685 of CM042840.1, read as the reverse complement.
TCATGCACAGAACCATCCCATCTTCCCCCCATACTGCGGCCTCCAGCAGTCCCCCACACCAGAAGACCTCTGATTCTGAGCACTCCTTCCTTTTTAATTGGAGGATTCAATTTGTGCTACAAGTCTTTGTTATTTTATCATATGCAGAAAAAAATACCTGTGATTATGACCTGTTTAATAAAGCTAGGACAGGCAACAATACTAATCTGAAATCCTTTAATTCTTCTTCTTCTTTTTTTTTTTTTTTGGTTCCATACTAGTATTCCTATTATTTTGTGGGCAAATAACTTGGAGCACATGAGAACAACCAAACAACAAATTAACTCTTGTGGTTTTCTCTCTTCTCTTTCGCTCCAGTTCCTTGATATGTGTTGAGTATAGAGCCTCTCTATATAGGCTCTATATAAACCCTTTCACATGATTCCTTGAGGGAAGAGATAACCACAACCTTGTAAATATTCAGTTTTGTGGAGATAAGGACATTGTATCACTCTAGTACATAGCAGTCCCAGAGCTAGGCCAATCTTGCTGATTCTGGAGTTAATTCCTTTATCCAAAAACTCATAGCTTGTCATGCCCCTGTTGGAGACTGAATTTGAGGAGGAAGCCAAACAACTGACAGGGAGTGGGAGTGTTGCTCCATTGGCTGTGGAGGAAACTGGGGAAGGGCAAAGTCCAGCTGGGCAGAGCAGGAAAGAGATAGAATAAGATCCAGGCCACCCTCTTTTCATCCTAGGCCATGCAGGGAGGAACTGAGAAGAGAGCAACATGGTTGTGTGGCTTATGGGGGAGGAAAAGGCCCTGATTCCCTTCATTAGCAGCAGCTGGGAACACAGTTTATAAAAGAGGCAAGCTGCATGCGGCAGGCTGTTGGGAGCAAACATGATGTTATCTTGTATTGTCGTGACTTATCTGTGCTCCTGATGTCTTCCCAACTGTGAGAGTTTTGTCATGTTTTCAAGTCTGAAATTCTTGCGCCTGCCCTGCCAAATTAATTACTTCAGTTTGGCTTGTTTGGACTTTAAGTTAGAGTTTATGTTTACCCTGTTTTGGACTGAATTTTTCTTCAGCCAGAAGGTACCTGAATTGCGGCGCAAAGTTGGACATAATAAGGGTCATCTCAGTAACTCAAGATAATGCTTCCCAAATATTTTGAAGCTTTTACCTTTGTCATAAAATAAATTAAAGTAATTTGTTGAGGTTTTATTTGAAAGGGAAATAATGATAATGTGATAGAATATATAATATTCTTTATTACCCATTATAATTGGACACACAATGATTTGGCTCCCAGTGCATAGCTCTCAGTGAGCCCATGTAAACCGCAACGCAAGAATTATAAGATACCAATAGGAAAAAAATTAGCAACAGGAGAAGGATAATCGCCATACAGGCCTTACTTATTTTATTCAGCTATGACAACTACATGGATTTATAAGTCCAAATGACTTA